>SNQJ01S0040901.1:72652-82944 GCA_010110895.2 Picea sitchensis
TATTTTCCAACAACACCACACCCGAAACCATACAACATCGGGTAGCTTTTCCAGGGTTGAGATCTTTGCATCAACCAATAGTGTTTCCTATTCCACGACATTAAGCCCTTCAAGGATGAGTTATTTCGTGATGTTTCCCCATTAGAAGTCTATGATATTATATTAGGCCAACCATATATTTGGAAGCGTCATGTTGTTTATGAGTCTTGACCTCGTAGTGTCATTGTTACTCTAGGGTGTCAACTCTACAGGATACCAAAGGTAGTTTGGACTACTGTCCCGAAAAAATAGTACTGCAAATTAATCTGTCATACCGCAAATTTTAGCCTATTCACGATCCAGTCAGAAGGTGAATAGAAGGACACTGTGACCACTGCAACCTCTACCCAAGACCTTTCTATCCAACAAAATTATATTTAAAATATTGCATAAGAGAACAAATATATTTTTTGTTCACCTACCACGTTGCCTTTGCACTTCTCAATCAATCCAATATATAACCTATCCCTTAATAGCTCTACTAGCCAACCCTTTTTAGGCATGCTAGGGGTTCCAACCATTATCCCCCACTAATATAGCTCTTCCTGTTGCATCTTCACTGACATATTCCTCCCATAATTAAGAATATCATGCAACTAGATTGGTTGAATGGTTCCAAGCCCTCCAACAATAGGTTCATGACAACCTTCAACAAACTAAGTAGGACAACTTATTCAGTAAGGAAAACAACTCACCAAGGTTTAGATTCAACAAAAGCTTCCCCATATCCCATGGGAACTTGATGAAATGGGGACCATTGATTCCTAATGGGGAAGGAATGATCTAGATGGATATCTATGGCCACCCACCTATTCCGTTGGCTCAAAATACATTTTCCCACCTTGGAAGTTCTTCAACAAATTTTCGGGTCTTGAACTTCCAGGGCCATTTTGAGGTCCTAAATGACATGTTTTGGGACCTTTTTGGGCCCAGGGTTTCCAATGGCATTCCTTGGCCCCCAATGGGATTTTCACACCTCGGATACAACTTTCCAATAAGGTATCACACGCCCCAAACATAGATCGTATGAAAAAGTTACGCCCTCAATAAGTTGGCGTATCAACTACCCTCATCGGAGCCCATAAACCTTTTGGCGCTCACCTCCTCGGGTTAGGATGTTTAAGGTTTTCTTGCCAATACTTTAAGTTAAAAAGGCATTTTGAGCCACATGGTAATGAAATCTTCCAGCGAATGAGCGTATCCGTCACATATCTTCTCAGAGATAAGCTGTCACCATTCTAGTGAGTTCATTCACTCTGTATTTTTACAGTTTTTGTACATTTCTTTCTTTAATAGAAATTGTGTATTATTGTTTCTCTATGTTTTTGGAAATATCTTTGTGTATTTCATTATTATATCTCTGCCTTCATTTCGTTCTCAAAATAATCCGTATTAGTGGGTTAATGTGTCAGTGATTAGTGTGATAGTGGGATATATGGTTAGTTGGTTAGAGAGTTAATGAGTTGTTCATTTAGTGGGACAATAGGTTAGTGGGACATTAGAAAGTCAATGTTTTAGTAGGTTACATGGTTAGTTTATTAGTGAGTTAGTGATTAATGGTTAGTTGGTTGGAGGGTTAATTGTTTGTGGGTTAGTAGATTAGTGGTTAGTGGGGTTAGTGGGTTAGCATATCAATGGATAATGTTCTAGTGGTTAGTAGGTCAATTGGATAGTGGGTTAGTTGGATAATGATTTCATGTCTTAGTGGTTAGTAGGTTATGGGGTCAATGGGTAGTTTGTTAGTGGTTTAGATGGCTAGCCAGTGAGTGGATTAGTTGACTAGTGGTTAGTAGGTTGTTAGGTAAATTGTTAGCGAGTTAGATGGTTTATTGATGAATGGATTAGTAAGTTAGTGGGTTATTCGATTAGGGGTTAGTGGTAAAGATTTAGTGAGGTGTATTAGGGATTAGTAGGTGAAATGTTAGTGATTTGGGGTTAGTGAATGATGCATATTGGATCATTATATTATTTGTCATCTACTTTGATTCTCTTAGAGTGGAAAACATTGAAGGAATCATCTGGCAGGGTCATTTTAATAATAGGTCCCAATTTGGAAGATTGGGTTTTGAAACCTTTTGGAGACATTTTGAGGCATCAAACATCATTTTTTAGGGTCAAAAGGTTCCTCTCATAGCTTGGACCCTGTGACGCCATTCTACACATTGATACCTTTCTAATGGTGAACAAATTGCAACAATTAGAACTCGTATAACAAAATTATTCCTCCTGCAAGTTGACCTAGCATGTTGATCACCATGGTATGAGAGGATGCCACATCGACCCCCGTTACTCATGCATATGGGGCTAGCCACATGAGGATTTTCAATAATATTCTAGAAGGACCAAAACCTTATCGCAATTGAGGGTTGAGGAGGTCAAAACCCCAACCCGAGACAACTATCGGGCTATGTTAAACACCGAGCCACTAGGAGGAGAAGGGGTTCTATTCTATGTTGTTGTATTTTCTTCCATAGCAGAGAAAACAAACTAGGAGTGGAAAATTAAAGAGAATAACATAGAGGGTTAATGTTTTGAAGTATCCTAACCAGGGATGATTTTAAGGATGGAAATTTATTTTAAAATGTAGAAACCTTGGCGAATCTTACTAATCCTTCATATGCCAACTATAAATGACTGGAAATATTTTTGTAAAAATATTTAAATTTCTAAGGATTTTATATAGTTTTTATAAATTTTTGACGATTTTTAAGGTAAAATAATTTTATCCTATAGAATTTGGGAGAATCATGTTTAAAATAGTGAATCTCATTTTTGGAAAAACCATGGAAAATTATCCGATGAGCGAAATTTAGCCCCTAAATCATCCTTGAGCCTAACATGCCATAGGTCTTAGGTAACTCCATAGAGAGTGGCTTCTCCTTTTCACTTGTATTATTTTCATAGTAGATAAAAGAGAGCAGAGCAACCTCACTTTCAAGTTGGGTTTTCTCCCGTAAGAGTTTCCCATAGAAAATTTTTATGCTATTTTTTGGATGGTGCATGATTGTATTTTACTATTATATTTTTTCCACATTTTATCTATTTCATGCATAAGCAAAAAATTAGTAACTAAATATTTTGGAATCTAAATCAATTTAACCTTCATAGTGTAGATTTTAGTTTTATTTATCTGATTTGTTGTGATGAGCTATTACAGTGGAATATCCATGAAATTTTAAAGATCATATTGGTATCAGAGTAGGTTTTCTTGGGGTATTTGTGGAAAGTTTCTGGGATCCATAAAACCGTTTATGAAGAAATTTGTAGAACCCTAGCCATGACAGACGAGTCTGTTCATAACAACCCTTGAGATCCAACAGAAGAGAGATTTGAGAGGTTGGAAGAATAGGTTTTCGATATCAACCTCAATATGAACCTCCTCATGGCGGATATAGCAAGCAATCTCAGACCATTCGAAGATGTTGGAGGTTCTAACTCAAAGATCATATCAGAGGGGAAATCGGGAGATGATGAAGACCTAGTTAAAGAGTCACAAACATAATAAAAGAAAGAGAAGGCAAGTTCAAGTGCCATTAACTCTTCAGAGTCCCTATTCACGATGGAAGCAAAAGTGGACATAAATCCATACCAATTTGATATTGATGCATTAAAACTGAGTCATTAGTTGCACCAACTAGAGTTTTATTTTAGTGTTCACCATTTAGACGAAGAGAAAAATATTTCATTTGCTAGATTGAAGTTAGAGGGACATGATTTAACTTGGTGGGAAATCCATACAAAACACTTATGTTGGATGGATATCCACCAGTAACTAGGTGGGAGGACTTCAAAACCATCATCAAGTCCCAATTCTATGCTATCAGGTATGTATAGGACCAATGTATGTGATGACACTACTTTAGGCATAGGTAGGGACAAAATGTACAAGAGTACAGAAATATGGCCATCATGTTGGGTATCTCTCCCAAGAACCTAGATGTAAGGATTCTAAATTATCTGGGGGGTTTACACAATCATCTATGAGAGCATGTGATGCTCTTCAAGCCAAGGAAAATGGATGAGGCATGTGTACATGAATAGTACTTGGAAAACATAGGACAAAAGAAGGGGCAACCAAGTGGTTCTAATAATTAAGAGCACTAGAGAGATTCCAAGGGGGGGACAAAGAAATGGAAATGGAGAAAATATAAGAAGACAATATCCACTACAAATTAGTGAAAATATCCCAACAATCATTATAATGATTGCAACATTGATGGCCACATTGAGGAAAAGTGTTGGAAACTACATTCATTGCTTGACCTGAAAAACCACAAGAAGAACATAAATAAAAAGAACTTTCTAGCTACGGATTCAAGAAATCATGTTGAAAGAAGCTCTAGTGTGGATGAAAATATTTTAGGCATATATTTGCATAAGGAGGTGAATATGAGTAGCCTTCATCTCTAGGAAGAGAAGGGGATGAAAAAGCTCTTCCACATCAATATTTAGATCAATAAGACCAAGATAGATGCTTTGTTCGACTCTGGTTCATAGACTAATCTCATAGCAATGGATCTAGTCAACAAGCTTGTATTAGGGATTGATGATCATCCTAGCCCATATCATTTGGGTTGGGTAAACAAGGATGCATAGATCAAGGTAATATAGGAGTGCAATATTGAATTTTCTATAAGTGTTGATTTTATAAATGAAGTAGAATTAGACGTAGTACCACTGGATGTATGAAGACTAATGTTTGGAAACCCCTACATGTATATGAGGGATTATATATTCATGCAAAGAGCCAACCGATGCCACCTCATCAAGGATGGGAAATCCTTCATCATCAATGTGCACAAAGGAAAATAATAAAATTTCACTCGTAAGTGCCAATCAAGCTAAGAAATTGATTCGTTCTGGCAAGAAATATGTTTTACTTTTCCTAAGGGAAAATTAGTCTGGTGAAGAGTCATTAAAAGTAAACACATCCTTGGAAGGATGCACTGAGGAGTATAAACATGAATTGGAGGAATTGATAAAGGTATATAGGGGATTGTTACAGGATCCTAAAGGGATACCACCTAAGAGAGAAGTGGAACACAAAATCCAATTATTTCTAGAATCCACCTTGCCCAATATTGGGCCATGAAGACAGTCTGTTCTAGAAGAAAATGAAGTAAAGAAGAAGTTGCAACAATTGTTGGATAAGGGTGTGATTCAACCAAGTAACTCACCATGTGGTTCACCCATCATAATTTTTCCCAAGAAGGATGGGACTTGGAGAATGTGTATTGATTACAAGGCATTTAACAAGATTACATTGAATAATCGATATGCTCTGCTTAGGATTGATGATTTGTTGGACTATTTTCAACATGCCAAGTACTTCACTTATCTCATTTTGAAATCAGGATATCACCATGAACAATTCAAAGAACAAGATACCTAGAATACTACCTTCAAACCAAGGAAAGGTTTGTATCAGTGGTTGGTTATGCCATTCAGTTTATTAAACACATCAACTAAATTTATGAGACTAGTGAATGATCGTTTACGCCTTGTAACATACCCAACCACCCACAGGCCGGGGTACTCCACCTTCAAGCCCAACCTTGGAATTCTCTCTCTTACCTATACCCTTATAAATTAATAAGGATGCATAAAAGAAAAGGATTTAACGACACGCACAACAATAACCAACAATCATGCATATTCTATAACTTTTACCATCTCTATAACGCAATTCTGGAGCATTTTGACCTTTCTGTCCATACCCGCACTGGTTGAACCTGAAAGTCTCCCTCTGTCCCTACTCGAATCAGATTGCAATCAATAAAATGGTTAGGATCATGTACATATTTCTTTAGTAAAGAGACATGAAATACATTATGTACATTCATGGAAGCAGGCAATGCAAGAATGTATGCAACTGGCCCTATTCTGTCCAATATTTCAAATGGACGACATAATCTGGCTGCCAACTTTGTACAACTACCCAATTTCAAAGAAATTTTCTTGGGCTTCACTTTCAGAAGCACATGCTCCCCTACTTTAAATTCTCTAGTTGTCTTGTTCTTGTCTGCATAAACTTTCTATCTATCCTGAGCTGTCTTCTACTTGATCTTAACCATATGGTCTTCCATATCCTTGAGAAACTCTGGCCCAAGTACCACTTTGTTTGATGTGTTTTCCCAGCTCATGGGAGTATTGCATTTCCTACCATACAAGGCTTCAAATGGGATCATTCTCAAAGAAGCTTGATACCCATTATTATATGAAAACTCAACCAGGTGTAAGTAATCATCCCACTTCAATGGCTTATCCATCACATACATTCTTAGCATGTCTTCAATTATATGGTTGACCCTCTGTGTTTTCCCATCTGTTTGGGGATGATATGTTGTGCTAAATTTTATATTTGTACAAAATCCTTTAAACAATCCCCTCTAGAAATTGGAGGTAAACTTTGTATCTCTGTCCAAGACAATTGTCCTAGGTATCCCATGCAACCAAGAAATCTCTCTCATGTAAATTTCCACAATATTAGCCGTTGTATGTGTTGTCTTTATAGGAAAAAAATGAGCATCCTTTGCTAATCTGTCAACCACCACCATGATGGAATCATGTTTCTTATTCATTCTGGTTAATCCCATGATGAAATCCATGGTGATCACTTCCCATTTCTTCCCTGGAATGGGTAAAGGCTGTAGCAACCCTGCTGGATGCCTATGTTCAACTTTCACCTTCTAACATTCCATGCATCGAGCGATGTAATCAACAACATCCTTTTTCATTCCCGACCAAAAGAACTGAATTCTTACTACTGTAATCATTTTTTGGTAACCGAGATGTCCAACATAAGGAACATCATGCATTTCCTTCAATACCAAATTCCTCAGTTCTCCAAAACTAGGAACATAGATTCTATTCTTATGCATGAGTAATCCATCTTACTTTATCTCATACTCATTTATTTTCTACTATACATCTCCTTGCTATAAGATTTCCTTTACCTATAGGTAGTGCTGATCTGTAGAAAGACCATCTAAAACTATGCTCTTCAAGTCTGACTGATGCATACTGACAACAATAGAATGCATGAGATGCACTCTTCTGCTAAGTGCATCAACAACTATATTCTCTTTTCCTTTGATATGCTTGATATTTAGGTCATATTCACTTAAAAATTTACAACCATCTTGTTTTCCTGGCATTAAAGGTTGGCTATTCAAAAACATACTTCGGGCCAATGTGGTTTGTCCTTAATTCAAATCTCTTCCCCATGAGATAATGCCTCCACATCCTCAAGGTGTCAATAATGGAAGCAAGCTCCAAGTCATGTGTGGCATAGTTCCTCTCACACTCCTTAAGATTTCTAGACTTATAACCAATGACATGTCTATTTTGCATGAGGACTCTCCCAAGTCCTTCCTTACATGCATCTGTACATACCAAAAAACTTCCATTTGGGTCAACAATCTTTAACACATGTGCACTAGTAAGTAATTCCTTCAACAGATTAAAATTCTCTTCACACTTAGGTGTCCATTCAAATTTAGTTCCCTTCTTTTGCAAATAAGTGATGGGATGAACAATCTTAGAGAACCCTACTATGAAACTTTTGTAGTAACCAACTAATCCCATAAAAGATCTTACTTCTGACACATTTATTGGTGTTGGCCATCCTCTAATGGCTTCCATATTCTCTGGATCTACTGCTATGCCCTGCTCTGAAATAATGCGTCCCAAGTAATGGATCTAATTTTGATAAAAAAAAACACTTACTCAGCTTGGAATACAAATGATGTTCTCTCAGTACTTGCAATACCAGTATTAAGTGATGTTCATGCTCCTCTTCAGACTTAGAATAGATAAGTATGTCATCCAATAATACTATGACAAACTTATCCAAATAATTTCTGAATATGCCATTCATTAAGAACATAAAGACAACTGGTGCATTGGTTAGTCCAAATGACACCACTACAAATTGATAATTCCCATACCTGGTCCTAAAATCTATCTTATGAATGTATTCTTCCTTGATTCTTACCTGATGGTATCCTGACCTCAGGTCAATCTTCAAAAATATATTTTCTCCTCTTAGCTGATCAAAGAGGTCCTCAATTCTGGGTAGAGGATATTTGTTATTTATAGTATACTTATTCACTTGTTGAAATTCAATACACAACTTCAAGGTTCCATCCTTCTTTTTGACAAAAAGTACTAGTGCTCCCCAAGGTGAAACACTTGGACGTATATACTCTTTCTTCAACAATTCCTCCAACTACATTTGTAATTCTTTTAACTCTGGTGTGCTCATTCTGTAACGTGTTTTTGACACCGGGGCAACTCCAGGCACTAGATTAATTGATAAATATATCTCCCTTCTGTTGAGCACTCAACACACCCTAAACTAGTCTAGGTCAATTTGTTTACTTTTTGGGTACCACTTGATCTTTCACACTGTCTGTTTACACTTCAGTATGAAAAATATTTCCTTTGTTTATCATTTTGTGTTTTCATGTTGAGTCATTTAAAGTCTTCTTGAGCATGTGAAAATCATCTTAACTTTAAAAGAGACAAGCATTTACTTAAGGAATCGACAATCAAAAATTTTCCCCGACATGCTTAGAAAATTCAGCATCGGGAAGGATTAGAAGTAGCAAAAATCGCTTGAGAAAACCAAAATAGTTGAGCACCGATATTCACCCGCGTCGGAAGAAGAAAGTCTCTCATTTCCATGAATAATCTTCTCTAAAGGTATCGCTGAAGACCGATCCGTTCGACATCGGCAAAATATTAGAAGAATAAGCGTTGAACGAAAACCAAAATAATAATCGCCGAAATCCAATTTTCGAAAGTCTGCGGGGTCGGAAGTCTCGAAGGATGGTAGCCCATGGAGAAAAATACACGTTAATTTTAGTATTGAACACGGATCCCCGATGCCATCCCGACATTGACAGTCGCAATATCTAGCTCTTTTAGGCTCGTTCAACGTGAACAATGTCCCGAGTGAAATCCTTACCCACAAGCCGAGTTCTAGATTCTATTTTTAATATGCCTTGAGTCAGTGACACCACGTGCGCATGAATCGGAATTAGAAGTTTCTAAAGGAAAATATCAACGAACTTACAAAATAACTCGAAACAACGATAATTGTAAAATCACATAATTTATGAAAAAACTTAGATGAAAAATGGTAGACTTACATACAAAAAGGAAACATGATACATTCAACTGCTATGACTAGAATCCTTTCAGGAAAAACATTTTTGAAATTTCATATATTAAGGTTCCCACCAAGCTCAGGTTACATACAAATAAACACCACCGACACTAACCGACCCGGTTACATTGAGAACATGAAAATACTCATGACAAATAGAGAAAACTATCAAGCGTCACTGCTGAGAAGACAAAACAAGAGCCCGCCCTATTAAATTATGAGTTTGATTTCTTATGCGGATTAATGATTTTATTTTCTTCAATACCTTGATTCAAGCTTAATACACTTCAACAATTTCAAGTCATAATCAAATAGAAATAATTATGTAGATAAGTAAACATGCATATCAACAACACATATACCCTGGGGAAACCCTGTACATGGAGAAAAACCCCAACAAACAATATTCCTTTATTGCATTAATAATGTAATATCTCTTACAAATATCCACCATGAATGTGCTTCTCTCAAAGATCTTGCCAATATGACTCTGACCTGACAAAGACTTACAATAAATTTCTGAAATACACCTTTGATATGCTGCCTCTTTATCACTGATGTGTTCCTCTATTACTTCACCCTCAACCTACATATGAAAACTCTGTTTCAAAATTGTGTTGCAAAACTGTGTTGAGGAGAGGGTTCAACAGACTCTTCTTATATAGGTTGAAGAGGGGAAGAGGAGAAGCTCAAAATAGTAACCTGATTTCATGCATTAGTCATAACTTAGCTTCATACTTTAGTTTGAACTTAGAACTAGACTTGAGATTGGTTACAACTCAACATTACACTTTAGGTAGAACTTTAGAACTAGACTTGAGATTGGTTACAACTCAACATTACACTTTAGTTCAAACTTAAAACTAGAATTGACACTGACATGCTTTAGTTCAAACTTAGAACTAGACTTAAGACTTTAGTTGCAACTCAACATTACACTTTAGTTCTAAGATATAACTAGACTCAAGACTTTAGTTGCAACTCAACATTACACTTTAGTTCTAGACTCAAGACTTTAGTTGCAACTCAACATTACTAAAAATAGAACTAGACTCAAGACTTTAGTTGCAACTCAACATTA
>SNQJ01S0040901.1:87345-106551 GCA_010110895.2 Picea sitchensis
TTTGTTTGTGCACTGTTTTCATGATTTCAGTTCTAGATAGATCTTTGCGATTTTGCTTGATTTTGTTTTGCAATTTTGTTTTCCTCACTTTTTAAGGTTGTGTTCAACAATACAATGGTCGACCTCAAATCATGCGACATAGCGAACTCTGTTCCTAACTCATCACTCACAAACAACACAAGAAGTATCACGGAACGTACAGTCGCTTTGAAGAGTCATCTACCCAACCTGCGCAAGTGAATAACTTTGGAGAAATGTCAGAAGTGTCTTCTTAGTGGTTTGGTAAAACCTTGAGGGAAATTTGGACAGGTGGAAAGGACTACATGAACCCAAAAGACGAAGCTAGTAAAGGATACACCTTAACCATATCACTTTGCAAATAAACAAACATCCTCCTCTCCCACTCCCTCATGNGTTTGTGCACTGTTTTCATGATTTCAGTTCTAGATAGATATTTGCGATTTTGCTTGATTTTGTTTTACAATTTTGTTTTCCTCACTTTTTAAGGTTGTGTTCAACAATACAATGGTCGACCTCAAATCATGCGACATAGCGAACTCTGTTCCTAACTCATCACTCACAAACAACACAAGAAGTATCACGGAACGTACGGTCGCTTTGAAGAGTCATCTACCCAACCTGCGCAAGTGAATAACTTTGGAGAAATGTCAGAAGTGTCTGCTTAGTGGTTTGGTAAAACCTTGAGGGAAATTTGGACAGGTGGAAAGGACTACATGAACCCAAAAGACGAAGCTAGTAAAGGATACACCTTAACCATATCACTTTGCAAATAAACAAACATCCTCCTCTCCCACTCCCTCATGCCGTCATGTTGAAATAAATTTGATATTATCAAAAGAGTGAATAGTAGGAGAGGGTATGTAGATATCTCCATCGGGGCTATGGACGCTTGCCGACGACGGAGCAAGGTATGTGATGTCGGGGTGACTCCGTCGGGGCTATAGACGCTCGCTGGCAACGGAGCGACACCGAAACAGGTGAGTAGACGTAACTAAAGGCTTCATGACAATGAATGATTTTCTAAACTTTTTAAAAAGGGGACATGATTCAGGGTTCAAGGAAATGAAGGAGGAAAAGGGTTAAAACCCCACAGGAAGGCCCGTAAGCATCAACTAGAGAATTTCAAAGGCAAAGGTAAAGAGGTTCCGATTTAAAACTAGTGAAGGTTCTCCATTAGCTTTTGTATCAGTCGAGACTTGGAGGAGGAACAAAGATTCTTCTTTTGCCCAGTGAATCGCCATTTGTTGAGCACTCAACACACCCTAAAAAGGTCTAGGTCAATTTTTTAACTTTTTGGGTACCACTTGATCTTTCGCACTATTTGTTTACACTTTAGTATGAAAACTATTGCCTTTGTTTATCATTTTGTGTTTTCATGTTGAGTCATTTAAAGTCTTCTTGAGCATGTGAAAATCATCTTAACTTTAAAAGAGACTAACATTTGCTTAAGGAATCGACAGTTGAAACTTTCCCCGACACGCTTAGGAAATTCTGCATCGGGAAGGATTAGAAGTAGCGAAAATGGATTGAGAATACAAAAATAGCCGAACGTCGATCTTCACCGGCATCGGTAGAAGAAAGTCTCTCATCTCCACAAATAAGCTTTGTTAAAGATATCACTGAAGAACAATCATTTTGGCATTGGAAAAATATTTGAAGAATAAGTGTTGAACAAAAACTGAAATAATAATCGCCGACCGTCGATTTCTGAAATTCTGCGGGGTCGGTTCCCGAGTGAAATCCTTACCCACAAGCCGAGTTCCAGGTTATATTTTTAATGAGACCTGATTTAGTGACACCATGTCAACATCAATCAACATCAGAAGTTTCTAAAGGAAAATATCAATGAACTTACAATATAACTCGGAACAACGATACTTGTAAAATCACATAATTTACGAAAAAGATTAGATGAAAACACAATAGTTTTATATAAAAAAAGGAAACCTGATACATTCAACTGCTATGACTAGAATCCTTTCAGGAAAAACATTTTTGAAATTTCATATATTACGGTTCCCGCCAAACTCAGGTTACATACAAATAAACACCACCAACACTAACTGACCCGGTTACATTGAGAACTTGAAAATCCTCACGACAAACATAGGAAACTATCAAGTGTCACTGTTAAGAACACAAAACAAGGGCCCGCCCATCATGTATCTCCTGCACACAGACCTTCTCCTAGACTGCTCCTCACGCCTTGCAGTGTTTTCATTTTCTCCTTCCGTATCATCCTCTGCGCTTCACGCAGTTTCACAATCATCTCTTGTGCTTCCCGAAGCTGTCTCTTGAGCCAATTTGTGCTTCCTTCACAACCTTGTGGTGCCGATATCTCCTCGTTCTTCGCCGCCAACTATCTCGACAGTTCCCTATTTTCTTGATAACTTTCATCTATGGAAAGTTGTGCTTGCTCTAGCTGTTGGTTGGAGTTCCCAACGTTAGAACTGGATTTTAGTGAGACGACGTATTTTCTTATATGTCTGCGGATGAATAAAGGACTACGACACAATTTTTGCTAGAATTGAACTCACAAGACCAACACTACTAATGTATAAACTCTGCTAATGCGTAGAACCCCCAAAAAACTTCTAGAATTTATAGCGGAGCAGGGAAGAAAAACAGAAAGTGCCAAGGAACACTCATGAATCGTGATGGGATGTCTTGAAGAATTAACGCATCATAGCTGCCCGAAGGATACAATATAGAATGCATGAAACACTACCGATAGAAGTTTGGAGGGAATATACAGTACGATCATTCCAATCTCTTTAATCTCACTAGCTTCCATTATTAGTGAATGATAGTTGACACACTTGGTGATACGACTTCTGAAGGAACAAATTGCCTCTACCTAAGGCATTTAATGACCTCCTAATTACTACATCCGACCTTTTGGGAGCGTACGTGCACTTTAGACACACGTTCGGCTCTGGCATCCTTTACCAACTCCAAAGGGAAATCAACCACTGTAGTGGTTTCGACGCTCGTATCTGCTATACCTGATTTTCCACACTATGGTGCACATATGTAACTCGTTTAAACTGAAGAGGAGCTACGATGCAGACAAATAAATTATAGGTCATTCAAAAGGGTGACTGGGATCATGTAAGTATTAAACAATCGAGACTAATGAGCACTACAGGTACACATCAGATTACTTTTTCTTCTTACATATTACTATGCTTTGCCTGATAAGCAATTTCTAAACTATTTCAATCCCGATTGTAGGAAAGATTCTTCTGACTATCGAACAAAGTTTGTTTCGTAACCACACCGAGGAACCCAAAATAAACATCAAAGAAAAATCGACAAAGCAATGAAGGATATCGGACTCCCCGAGTTCAACAACCTCGACAATTTCATTGAGTTGAGAAATGTAGTCAAGTCACATACCAAGCAATATTTGTTGTGGGCCAAAGAGCTCCCAAAGATGACTGACGCGGTGCCAGGGAAAGTATGAAGATTCATGGAAAATCCAATTAGATCTCGAACCACGCTACAACAGTTGAACTCCAGTCTAGTAAAGTGTCAGATGCATGCGATGGACATAAGAGGGATTCACGCAACTTCGATGGAACAACATAGATTTCCATGGGCCCAAACTTGTGAATAACTGTTTATCAGTTGGTCTGAGTACGAAAGAATTCACCCTTTTCAAGAGATATCTTGGGTTGACTGTTAAAAGAAACTGTTAGAGGATGACACCACGTGGCGATTTTTGTTTTTCTTAAACTAAACTTAGTCATTATTTTCAGTTGAACTTTACATTATAAATAAAGACATCGACCAATTAGTTAAGGGTCAATGGTTGTTGCAAGAAATATTTCTTTCTGTTGTTAAGAATTATTTTGAAGCTACTATGAATTGAGAAGTCCTTCTGGACCAAAGAAAAAGTTATTTTCATCAAATGCCTGTGTGAGTGGATGCAGAGAAGAACTATTTCCCATCTCGTTTCATGAATAGATGTAACAAGTAAGAGCTGTCCAATTTATTGTCAAGTTATCTGGTGCAATGCTTTGCTGTTCTTTTCTTTAATGATGAAGATGATGAATCGTTGTGTGATTATGTGATGAATGATTATGGTAGATGAATTATTTTGCTTGCTGTTATCTTATTGCACAATGTGTTTTCTTTCTGATAATTAGTAATCTCATACGGTAATTGGATGCTCACTTGGTTAACGTATTAGTACTAGGCCCGTGGTATATAATTTTCATCTACATGTTTGAGTAGAGGGTTATCCCAAGCTCAACCTCTTCCCTAGTAGTTAGAAATTAATTCTTTTTTTTTCCAAGTTGGTTTATACCGGCTTACACCTCATATCGGTCCCACCCAAGAGAAAATACAAAAGAGATAATCAAAACTAAAGGAAGAGCCTTCACAAGAAAAATTTAAAGCCCATCGATTAATTGGATGGATCACAAGATCTGGAGAACCATTCCATTCCAAATGATGCAGAGTCTAATTAAGCCTTGATGGCAGGATTGGTTCCTACTATTGAACTAGGGATTTAAGACCCGTCAACACCTTCTTGGTGGCAACCCTGGTATTTCTTGGAATACATCTTCAAATTCCTGTAGTACCGAGAAATCTTCAAGGCTTGGCCCCTTTGTATTTTCTGGCTCTTCCACATGAGATGCATACAATTGACATCCTTTTCTAAAACATCTCTTCAACTGTAAGGCTGAAATCTCCCTTATAGAGATGGGTCTTGGAACTCCTTTCACAGTGCTCTGTTTTCCATCTCCATTAAGACATGTAAATGTCTTGCTATGAAAATCCAGGACAACATGATGCTTGTCCACCCAATCCATTCCAATTAGAATGTCATAAGACCCTAATGGTATGATATTTAGGTCAGCATTTGTATTCACACCATTAAGACTTATGGAACATCCTATGACCATATCATGGATTCTCCTTTTGGTTCCAATGGCTAGCTAAACCAAACTTGATTTTCCAAGCTTACTTTTATCCAAATGAAACCTATCCACTATTTTAGGATCAATGTAACAATGACTTTCTCCTGAATCAATAAACATAGCAACAAGATGATTTATGATTTTACTTTCCACCTCGATCATATTGGACTGGTACTCTGCTTATCGATCATATAAATCTGCATATATTCTTCCCATATCTTCGATTGGTGTAGCCTCTTGGATGTTGTACACAGTCTTCACTCTGTCCTTTATGTGTGGGAAATACTTGTACATGTGATCTTCTTTGCATCCCCAACATTGGATAGGTGGTCTTCCTCTTTTTCCCAAGGAGTTTTCTTTCTTGGATTCACCCTTAGCATACTGATCTTGATGATTTCTATTAGGCTCCTTCCTATTGAAGGGAGGTTTGAATCCTTTCCTCCTCTGATCAGACTTCTCCTTCCTCTTATCCTTCCAATATTTTTGTAGGGATTCTCTTCCTTGTCCTTGCTCATACATGTATTTATCCTTCCTGATGGCTTTAGTCAAGGTCTTGGTCTCATCACACCTAATATTTTCTTTATAAAAGGCTAGTAGTCCACTAAAAAATCTTTGTATATTTACCTTTTCATCATTTATAAACCCAACCTATTTTAACAATCCCACAAATTTCTTCTCATATTCTGCCATAATCATGCTTCCCAGCCTGAGTTGAAAGAAATCCTACATTTTCTTGTCATAGAAATGCTCTGAGAGGTACTCTTTCTGGAATTACTTCTTGAAATGATTCCAAGTGACCCTACTCTCATTAATATGTTCAACTTGATTTAGTTGATCCCACCACATTTCAAATTTCCTATGTAAATGGTAGGAAGGAATCCTAGCCTCCAGGTTTGAAGAATAATTATGCAACTGAAAATATCTCCTGAGTCCAAGAAACCATGCTTCGACATCATCTTCCCTTTCACTTTCATCATCAAAGGAGGGTGGATTAAGTTGCCTCATCTCTCCTTGAAAATTGTCCACTTCTTGTCTCCTTCTTTGGTGCCTAACATGAAACACCTTTGGACTACTTACAAGATCTTATGATGCATAAAAATTCCTTTCTGAGTAAGGAGGTGAGTGGTGTCTATGATTTATGTTGGCACTTCTCTAATAACTAGCTCTTCCACGATCCTCTCTTCTTTCACAAAACCTGCCTTCTTCCTCCTATTTTGAGTTTGATCCCTTCTTTGTTTTCCTCTACAAATTATTTAATCTCTGTATAACTCGAGCATTTATCTGAATTTTCTCTCTCATTAGTCTCTCATTGTCTTTTGTGTAGATCTTCACTTCTATTTTCATGCTTCTTACAATTTCTATTAATGTTTCCTTCTCTCCTTTCCCCTCGCATCCATTGGAATCTATCTCTGCATTACCAACTATGGTATTTTGGCCTTCAGACTCCTTATCATGGCTGGAGGTGCCCTCGCCTTCTTCCATTTATTCAATACGCTTTTTGATATGATATGTTTAAACCCCTTAATTTTGCAAAATCTGCAAGTGACCATTTTGTTAGAATTATACATATGGTAAACAAAATTTGTCAAACCATGTTACAGGTCCTTTTTCTTTTCAATTCATGAATAATATAGATGTATCAATCTGCATCATATAAAATTTCCATGTTATCCTTTAGCCAATACATAATTCAATTATGCACATGCGCTTCTTTCAAACCACCTTCCCATATGACCATGCCTAGAAAATGCGGCTAAATCCTTCCTTATCACTTTTTTGTCTCAAAGAAAACCAATTCGGCCATTATCCCTTCTTCCCTYAGCTCTCAAGTGCATGTGACCATGGTCATGACCCTGCGCTTAGCTGAAAAAGCGCTTATCCAGAGCTTTGAGACTTCAAAAACTTCAACTAGGACTAGATAAACGATCCTCRTCCTCTTTCACAATCAACGATCGAGATCAACTTCAGAACTATGAACTTCAGAATTCTCAACTGCCCTCGCTTACTTTTTCCCATAGTGCTTTTACCCAAAGTTCACGATCTGTCGATGCGTGTCCTCCCGCAGATCCACAACTACAAATCGCTTCGTCTCTTCGGGCTTTGGGAGTTTCAAACTCTCCGCCTTTTCTTTCTTCCAAAGTTCTTTCACCCAAAGTTGATGGTCTATTGACGTGTGTCTCTTACATATCAATGAATGTGAATCGCTTCAGCTCTTAGGGAGTTATCGACCCAATGCCAACTGTCACATCTTTTTTGTCTAGAGTACCTAGTCTCCGGACTGCACGATCTATTGCCATGTGGTGAAATACTAGAAGCGGCCATGTGGCCCAATCAGGTGGGTGACACATGTCATGTTCTAACTGAAATTTCAATGCTCCACATGTTCAAAACTCACTGACATGTAACACACATCCCATGTGTCCATCCCAAGTTACATCCATAATCCACGTCACTTCAAAATTTCGGGCTTCGAAAGATTTTACACTTGCACTCCTCAAGTCTCCTGAACTCTAAATTTCCAATCTTCTTAACCTTCTGGAGTCCACATCACCTCCAGGTGATATCATCATTCCCTACCACTTTGGATCTTCGGGCTTCGGGAGTTTCCACACTAGAAAACTTCCAATTCTCCTTAACTCCGAATTCCTGAACTGGCCAACCTACCGACATGTATTAACCCCAGACTTCGGGACTTCGAGAGATATTGCTGCAAGGATCAATGACTCTTTTTTATTTGAAATCAATGGTCCTCAATTACTTCGTCTCTTCAGAGTTTCGATGTTAGATCACTAACATGTCACATCACTTAATGCCTTTGAATTTGTGGGGGCGCGCATTGACGGTTTAGAGTAACCTTCCTTTTTCCCTACAATTCCTCCGACGCTGACACATAACCCCTTGGTGAAATCGTGGTTTGGATTGCAGGACCGCCTTGGGAAATTAACTCCCATCAATTTTTTCCCTGCAATGCCTCCTGGTCGTCGATCTCTCTCTCCAATGGGATATGAGGGTTGTGACTTAACCTTTGCTTCGCTTTCATTGGACGACCCTTGTTCCCCTCCCCTTCGATCCAACAATCCTGGATCTCTCTTAATTCCACAGTGGCGATCACTCCCGAATTCGAAGGGGATGGTCACGATCCTTCGAACCCTTACAAAGGACCCCTGCCGTTCTAGCTCCTGTGTAGACTCTACAATTCCATTCCTCCTGATATTTTCAATTTCATGGTCAGAATTCGATCTCAACCATGATAATTTTACCAACAGACCCGACCCATACCGGCTTGGTGTTTCAACCAAAATCTTTGATACCAAACTGTAACATACCCAACCACCTACAGGCCGGGGTATGCCACCTTCAAGCCCACCCTTGGGATTCTCTCTCTTATCTATACCCTTATAAATTAATAAAGATTCATAAAAGAAAAGGATTTAATGACATGCACAACAATAACCAACAATCATGCATATTCTAAAGATTTAATTAAACGGAAATTAAATACACAATGAAAATACATTCATATACAGGTAAATAATACCATAACAGAGAGCACTTATCTTTATAAAATATGACATAAACTAGATGCATACCAAGGTTGTTCCACCTAACCATAGACGTTACTGTTCCAAATATCAACAACAGTGTCACCCCGGAGTCAGGGATATGAATCCACAAGGACGGTTCTAGAGTGTTACTTGGATTCCCAAACCAGTCAACACTCAAGCTCTCAGAAGCTTTCCCAACACTCACAACAATCCAAGTACCCAACTCTCTTCTACCCATCTTGCACCACCCAAGAGAAAAAGCCTCCACCCTTCTCTACCACACAGTCCCTGAGGCAGTCCTTCTCCTTATTTTGGGCTCCAACGCAACTGGTCTAGAATATCAATGATATAACTCTCACGACTCGCAGCTGTGAACAATCCTGGACACATGCCAACACATCTCAAACATGCAGGCCTCAAGTCATGGTTGTATCACACCAGCGACCACTACAACCAATAATACTGTGGCTAATATTCGACAGTTCGGTTCCCTTTCCCACACCAAGACACAGATGAGGATGGATGAATGAGTGATAGGTAGGGACAAGATGAATGAGAGAGTGAGCAAATGAATGAACGCATGAACCAGTGGTCAAGTGGAGGAGTGAATAAGAGAATGAATGAAAGGACAACAATCAACGAACAAGCCATCATCCGAACCCCCCATCAGACTAGAGGCGGGTTTAAGTAACTTGTGGGGAATCAAGAACCTCCTCGCCTTCCCCCAAGAATCCCACATAATGGATCCAGCCCCTTAGACCTAAGGGTAATTAAAATAGGAAATAAACATTTATCCCCTCAAGCCCCCTCTCTTGTGGAATAATATCCCCCTATAACTCTAGTCCTTGTCTGTCTAGAACCCAACGATGTATGTATTATTAATAATGACAAAAAAATTACATTTCTTAAGCACACTGGCCTATTAATAATTGTTTGGGCACTCTGGCCTCTCAACAGTGTAACAATACATTATTTAAAATGGGGGTTCGAAACCCATGGTGTTACATGACCTTATCTATATTCATTTATTATTGTTTATTTTGGATGATATATTTGTTTATAGTGCTACCTAGGAGGAGAACATATCATATCTTATGCAACTATTAGAGACCCTGAAGAAGCACCAAATACTAGCGAATCTCAAGAAATGCCAGTTTTCTCAGCAGTCTTTGGTGTATGTTATCGATGGAGGCGAGCTCAAGATAGATCCTGGGAATATGGAGGCCATCATGAGATGGCTAGTTCCTACAATTTTCACATAAGTAAGTAGCTTTGTTGGGGTAGGAAATTACTTACGAAAGTTCATATATTTGTTTTCAATAGTAGTTTCACCACTACATGCAATAAAAGTTGGTAATAAGAGTAGTGGGGGAAGAATTAGCATAATTCCTTTGATGAGATGAAAATAAAAACCAGTCAAGCTCCAATGCTTATGCTACCAAACTTGAAAAATCCCTTTGAAGTGGAGACAGATGCAAGTGGGTATGCCATGGGAGCAGTCTTGATGCAAGGAGGAAGGCATGCATGTTATCATTATGAAGTATTTGATAGGGTGGTCCTCAACTACCCTACCCATAAAAAGGATCTCTATGCCTTGGTACAAGCTATCAAAAAGTGGAAGAAATATTTGATGGGCAAGGAACCATCATCCACATAGATCACCAACCGCTTGAGTATTTGTAGACCCATAGTAAGTTGCAACAAACTAGGCACTAAAAATGGATGGGGTTATTACAACAATTTCATTTGGTCATAAAGTATAAGAAGGGTAGCACAAACAAGTTAGTAGACATGCTTTCACAACTATCAACATCCAATATTAGAACTTTGGGAACTTTGATGTACATGGAGCCTTTTACCCATGATACATACAAAGAGGCATACATTCAAGATGAGGAATTCAAGGAGGTGTGTCAGTAGATACAAGGATAAATTCATATAAAGGTGACAACGCGGATGACTATCATTTCCAAAATGGTTTACTCTACAAGCTCAAAAATCTCTGTGTTCCTAAAGGTGAATGATTGTAGCTTATCAGAGAGGCTCACACCTCCAAGGTTGCATGACATTTTGGTGTTTGAAATATAGTTACCAACTTACAGAGGTACATGTATTTTCCTAGAATGCAAGAATATGTAGCATGATATATTAGAGGATGTATACTTTGTTGTACCAACAAGCATAGTAAGAGGAAGCAAAGTCTATACCATCTCTTACCTATACCCACTCGACCTTGGGAAAGTATTTCCATGGATTTCTTGGGAGGTTTACCAACAACCAGGAAGGGAAATTACTATCTATTTTTGGTGGTTGACAGGTTAAACAAAATGTGCATTCTCATGCCTAGTAAAAAGACCATCAAGGGATAGGAAAAACAAACTTTTTCTTTGAATAGATATGGGTCAATTTTGGGATACCAAGGAGCATCATATCGGACAGAGACACTAGATTTCTTAGTGCCTTCCGAACTAAATTGTGGGAGAAGATGGAAACTAATCTCAAGAGGTCTACAACATTCCATCCACAAACAGATGGGAAGATATACGTAGTCAAAATGACTTTGGTGCAGCTTTTGTTGGGTTACAATCAGAAGCATCCAAAGAGTTGGGATGAAAATATGATCCATATACAACAATATTATAAAAGACCAGTCCACACTTCTACTCGTAAGTCACCTTTTGAAACTTTCTTTGGATATTTTCCACCTTCACCCTTAAATGTTGTATATGGACAACAAGGAGGAGTGAGGGAGTGTTGTCAGATAAATCGGTAGGTGTGGACATTAACAGATCTCCCTAGATCCACCTGGATCTAGAACAAAACAGGATAGGACACGACTCTTTCCCTAAGTTGCAATCATTGAATCTACTACTAAGAAGGAATGAGTGACATACCTTTATATCGCTTCCTTAGGTCTCTGTTGTTCCCGCTTCACTCTGGTGCTCTTGTGAAATCAGGTCCAAGACAACACAAACCAACCAAAGTGAAGATATAAAAGTATATTCAATGTCAACCTATGCATATGATCAAGGAGTTATGCAATAAAATAAGAGTGATTTTATGGGAAAGGGACATGCCGCTGTATTATATTAAATGAAAGTAGAAGATACAAACAGATCGCCTTGATGTTGCAATATTCCTTTCAGTGACCCTTGCTTCCAACACACACACTTGCTCTGTATTTGCATGAAGAAGATCCAATACAACTTGATAGACCAGATAGAGTCTTCAAGCTTCTGTCCAAGCAGAGTTCTTCACACAATCCTTTCACCAATTCTTCATTCAACATTGCTTAACCTTTTCCATGAGAAACCTTTCAATATATAGGAGAAGGAGAGATGGTTAAATGGATGAGGATGATCCCACTAAATCTGAGAAGTCAGTAGGATGCCAACCATGTGAATACCAACTCATTTTCTAGAAGATTCCCTTATAGAACCTTCATGACCTCTAATCTTCTTCAAGATTAAAAACATGTTCACACCCTACATATAGAGCAAACTACGAACAATTTTCACCCTAAGTGTGGGTGGCCTACGAGAATGAGGTATTTTTGCACCCTGTAACATAGGCAGCCTGCGAACTCATCTTAAAAATGTGTTTTTTGGAAGAAGACAACAGTCACTTTTCTTAGGAAAAAATTCCTTGTGGGAGCCTGAATACATCACTTGTAGAGACATCACCAGAGTGACCAAAATCATGTGTAACAGGGAGGACCTCACAAAATATACATTAAAACAATATTTTTTTTTGAGAAGATCAAGAAGATCCATTTTCAAGTATAGGAGATATTGAATAAGTCACAGGAAAAGTAAAAGGATATATGTATGAATATCATAGACCAGAGAGAACATTTGGACTGGGAGACATGGTATGATTACAATTGAATAAGGAAAGACTACATGGTCTTGGTAAGGAGATAAAGGCTCTGCAGTATGGCCCTTTTTAGGTATTAGAAAGGGTGGGGGATAACACCTATAGAATCAGTCTAACCCCATACACACGCATTTACTCATTAATGAATGTGGAGAATCCAAACTCTATGATCCCTCCATGTTGGACCAGGAGGAGCAACAGGTCCTACCTTCCATAGAGGATTTAACACCAGATGCTTAGGTAGAGTTGGTATATGACATAGTTTTGAAAAATAAATATAGAACTATAAGACAGGGGAAACATGACCTTTGGCAAGTTGGGTTGAAAGGACAACTTCCAGGAAAATAAAAGTGGTACTCCAGGGAGAAGGTATAGGAAAAATTTCCTCACCTCATTCAATAAATATTTTGGAGGCCAAAAGCCTCCCTAAATGGAGAGGTATGATGTGCATTGGATCATTATATTATTTTTCATATATCTTGATCCTTTGAGAGTGGAAAAAAATGGAGGAATAAGCTTGCAGGGTCATTTTAATGGCCGGTCCCAGTTTGGAAAATTACAGTTTGAAACATTTTGGAGCCATTTTAAGGCATCAAACACATGTTTTTGGGGTCAAAACTTTCCTATCATAGTTTGGACCCTATGACACTATTCTACACATCGAGACCTTTCCAACAGTGTAAAAAAACATCAATCATAGCTCATATGCAAAATTTATGCCTCCCTCAAGTTGACCCACAATTTTGTACACCATGGTATGAGAGGATGCCACGTTATCCCCCATTAATCATGCATATGGGGCTAGCCTTGTGAGGAATTTCAAGAAGATTCTAGAATGTCCAAAAAATTATCACAATTGAGGGTTGAGGGCGTCAAAACCCTAACCCTATATGTCTATCGGGCTATGTTAAATACCATGCTGCTAGGAGGAGAAGGAGTTCCATTCTATGCTATTGTATTTTGTTCCATAGAAGAGAAGAACAACTCAGAGTGGGAAAATTAGAGAGAATAATAGAGGGGATTAATGTTATGTAGTATCCTAACAATCCAAAGGTCTCTGGTGTCTCCATAGAGAGTGTCATATTCTTTGTACTTGCATTATTTTCCATACCAGAGAAAAGAGAGAAGATGAGCCTCACCTTCTAGTTGGGTTTTCTCCTGTAAGGGTTTCCCAGAGAAAATATTTGTGTTATTTTTTTTCTGGTGTGTGATTGTGTTTTACTGTTCTCTATTTTACACATTTTATCTATTTCATGCATAAACAAAAAATCAATAACTAAATATTATGGAATCTAAAGGAATTTAAACTTCATAATGTAGATTTTAGTTTTATTTATCACATATGTTGCGACAAACTGTTCCAGTGGAATATGCATGAAATTTTACAGATACTTTTTGAACTAGAAGTACTTATAAACATATTAATAATTGATCCCAATATTATCATATTGAATTTAACAATAGGGAGGAATGTAGACAAGTAATAAATATTTTTTTATTTCTTGGGTTAACTAGATTTGGGAGAGGCTTGGAACCTTGATCAAGGCCTATCTCACTCCCTTCCCTCATAAAATTAAGAAATGATTTACAATGTATGGTGTATGATGAATAACACAAAAAAATAGGGGAAGGAATTATCCCTACTTCCTAAGAGTCATGAGCAGGTGATTATAGAGAGAAACATGGAATTTTTTTTGTGATAATGTTGAAACATATACATCTTCTTACAAAAGATTTTAAGGTTGGAGTTTTTTACATTCTTTTTATGGTCCTTGTATATTGACCTTAATGTGACAAGAATACACAAATGGTGATTGAGCACCATCTATCTAGACAAAAATGTTTTTGTTAAGTTTAAGGAACTCATTATGAGGTTGGTTGACATCATAGTGACATCACCACTAAAGAATGATAGTTCATAACATTTCTAGAAACCTAGAAGGGAATTGAACCATAATTTTTTGGTGGTTATGTCATCACAAAATAATAATTGTCAAATATATTGTTAAAGGAAAGGTCATTTTACCCTTCCTCCAACATAAAATTATAGTTGAGGGGGAGCTCAGGGAAGGGTCAATCAACCCTTGATCCAACATATAAGTATTCTTGTTGAAGGGGTCATGAGGAAGGGTCAACCAAATTTTCCTCTAGCTTAGTATTAGTATTAATGGGGAGCTCAAGGAAGGCTTGTTTGAACCTTCTTCCATATTAGTATTCTCATTGAAGGAGGGCTAGGGAAAGGTCAACCAACCCTTCCTCGAGCATAGTATTCCTTTTGAGGGTGAGCTAGGGAAGGGATCAATAAACCCTTCCTATAGCATAAAATTCCCATAGTGGGGTAACCTAAGGAGGGTTCAACCAACCCTTCCTTGATCATAGTATTCAGATTGATTTGAAGCTAGGGAAAGGGTTAGACAACCCTTCCTCCAACATAATATTCTCATCAAGAGGATCCAAGAGAAGGGTTGGTTAACCCTTTCTCTAGCATAGTATATTTTTCAAGGGTAGCCTAAGGAAGTGTCAACCAATCATTCCTATAGAATAATATTCTTATTGAGTGGGATATCATGGAAGGGTCAAACAACCCTTCGTCCAACATATAATTGTCATCAAGGGGGACCTTGAAGAAGGGTCAAACATCCTTCATGATAGTATTGTCATTGAATGGGGGATCAAGGAAAGGTTGATCGACCCTTTCTAGAACATATGGTTCTCATTGTGGGGGAGCCTAAGGAGGGGTTATCCTTCCTCCAACATAGTATTATTTTTTAAGGAGGACTTGGGTAAGATTCAATTGACCCTTCCTCTAGCATAGAATTCTCATTGAGGGGGATCCAAAGGAAGGGTTGGCTTACCCTTCCTCCAACATGTTATTCTAATCCAATGGGGCCTTGGAAGGGGTTGGTCAACCCTTCCTCCAACATAGTACTCCTATTGAGGGGGATTCCAGGGAAGGGTTAGATGACCCTTCCTTCACATTTTTTATTCTTCTTGAAGGAAAGCCTTAAGAAGGGTCAACCAACCCTTCCTAAAGCATAGTAATTTTGTTGAGGGCCAACTAGGGAAAGGATAAATTGAACCTTTCATTGATGTTTTAACATCGGGAAGAAATTCTCCTAGATTGGTCATAATGATTTGACCAAGAGAGGATGATACATTCACTCATAGGGCCATGCTGATTTGGCTAGTGGTGAATGTCCCAGGAGGTTGATGTTTCTCCAGTTAGAAACATCCGAAATACATTATCCTAGATTGGTCATGCTGATTTGACCAAGTGAGAATGAAGCATTCACTCACGGGGCCATGCTGATTTGGCTAGTGGTGAATGGACTAGGTGTAGTATTTCTCCTAGTAGTCATGCTGATTTGATAAGGAGTGGTAAATACTCGAGATTATCTCACATTTCCTACTCCAGGATGGAGTGATCTATTTTTATATTGCAATTTTTACTTGTTTACAAGTCTAGTCTAATGTTGAAGATGTAGGCTCTAGAGACCCCTTGTGATGAGGGGCTTCTCAGTGAATCTACTCAACATTAGATCCCTATATTAATTATATGTTCATGTGAGGATATGATACATAAACAAGGCTCATGGACAAATTTTCTAGTGAAGAAGAAATGCCAAGAAGATAAGACAAACCATTGAGGAAACCCCATAAAGCATTAAATAAGAAATTGAAGACAAAAGAATAAATCATCCCCATAAGGAAATTGAAGGTGAATCGAACTGTATAAATAAAGGATGGATCATTTCACTTGACACACAACACATCTCTTCTCATCAAGTGTGCTTTAACCAGTTGCATAACTCACTGTTTCCAGTTACAGTGCACATTTCCCAGTCGCCAGTTGTAGTGCATAGTCCTTAGTTGTCTGTTGCAGTGCGCAATTCCCAGTTGACAATTGAAGTGTGTAGTCCCCAATTGTCTATTGCAGTGCATAGTTCCCAGTTGACAGTTTCAGTGTGCAACCCCCAATTGTTTGTTGCAGTGTGTAGTTCCCAGTTTCTAGTTGCGTTATATTCAAAGTGCTCTATTTTTCTAGAGTATATTAGAATTTATTTTGAGGTGCACTATCCTTGAGGGTTATTCCTCATACAAGTGTGAAATTATATGGTGCTAGGTTTCTTCATTTAAATGGTGATGAACTTGGATTGATTTCCTATTAAGAAAAGTTTCTAGGTTTTCTCCCAAGATTGGGTTTCCCAGGGTACAATCTTGTGTCTACTGTGCATGACTATCTTTCTATGATTATGTTGTTTTGACTGCAATTATTTTTGGTTGATATTTTTAGTGGTTAATTATTCTATGATAATAATGGAATAATTTTTTTTTCTGAAATCATAAGGAAATAATTATTAGATATGGAAATTGAAAATTCAACACCTTCCTCCAACATAGAATTATTTTATAGGGGTAGCCTAGGGAAGGTTATATCAACCATTCCTCTAGCATAGTATTCTTATCAATGGTGAGATAGGGAAAGAGTTGTCCAAACCTTTATTTAGCATGGAGTTCTCATTGGGGGGGTGCCTAGGGAAGCATTAGTTGACCCTTCCTCCATCATAGTATTCTCATTGAACAGAGTCCCAAGGAAAGGTTATTCGATCCTTCCTCCAACATAGAATTCTAATTGAAGGGGAACCTAAAGAAGGGTCACCAAACCTTCCTCTAGGATAATGTTATTTTCAAAGGGGGCTCGAGCAATGGTCAATGAGCCCTTCCTATAACATAGTATTCCTATCAAGGGGGAGACAGTGGAAGGGTTATTTGACCCTTCCTCCACATTTATATTCTTTTTGAAGGGAGCCCCAGGGAAGGGTCAACCAATTATTCCTCAAGCATAGTATTCCCATTGAGGGTTAGTCATGGAAACAGTTGGTAAACCCTTCCTCAAGCATAGTATCCCATCGAGTGAGAGATAAGGAAAGGGTTAGATGACTATTCTTATAGCACATAATCCTCATTGAAATAGGGACTTGGGAAAGGTTAGAAAACCCTTCCTTGAGCATAGTATTCTCATTGAAGGGAGATAAAGGATGTTTTAACTGACCCTTCCTATAGGATATTATTCTCATTAAGGGAAGCTCAAGGAATTATTGATCGAATTTTCCTCCATCATAATATTCATGTCGAGAGAGATATCCAAGAAGAATCAACCAAAAATTACTCCTCCATAGAATTCTTTCCAATGGGGAGCCTACGAAAGGGTTGAATAACCCTTCCTCCAACATAGTATTCTCCTTGAAGGGGGCCCCGAGGAAGGGTTGGATGACACTTCCTCTAGCATAGTATTATCATTAAGGGGGATCCCATAGAAGTGATAGTAAACCCTTCCTCCACAATAGTATTATCATTGAAGGATGGCTTGGGGGAGGGTCGAGTGACCCTTCCTTAAGCATAGAATTCCCATCAAGGGTGAGCCAGGGAAAGGTTTGAACAACCCTTCCTATAGAATATAATTATCACAGAGGGGTAACCTAATGAAGGGAATATTGAGCCTTCCTTCCAACATAATATTCTTTTTGAAGGTGAGATAAGGAAAGAGTTAGTTGACCCTTCATCTAACATAGAATTATCATCGAGAGGGAGCCCACGAAAGGCTCAAATGACCTTTCTTTAAGCACAATATTCTCATTATAGGATCCAATGGAAGGGTTAGATGACTCTTCATTTAGAATAAAATTCTCATCGAGTCGAATATTAGGGAAGGGTTGGATGAAACTTCCTCTTACTGAGTATCCTTGTCAAGGGGATCCTTCGGAAGGGTTGACCAAAATTTTCTTTAGCATAGTAATCTCGTTGAGGGGGATCTCATGGAAGGATCAACTTACCATTTAGCCAACATAGTATTCTCATTGAGGGGGAAAATAAGGAAGCATCGATTGAACATTACTCTATCATANGGAAGGGTTGACCAAAATTTTCTTTAGCATAGTAATCTCGTTGAGGGGGATCTCATGGAAGGATCAACTTACCATTTAGCCAACATAGTATTCTCATTGAGGGGGAAAATAAGGAAGCATCGATTGAACATTACTCTATCATAATATTCCCATCAAGGAGAGCCTAATAAAGGGATGATCTATCCTTCCTTAATCATATTATTCTCTTCGATGGAAATATTAGGCAAGGTTCAACTGGCCTTATCTCTAGTATAGTATTCGTGTCGAGGGGGCTCCATGGGAGAATCAATCGACCCTTCCTCGAGAATAGAATTTTATGTTAAGGGGAACCTAGGGAGAGGTTGGTGTCCCTTCCTCAAGAATAATATTCTCATTAAGGGGAACCCTAATAAAATAACAATTGACCCTTCCTCAAGCATAATATTCTTATTGAGGGGAGACTAGGGAATGGTTGATCGAAAATTATTAATCCTTCCTTGAGAATAATATTCTCATTGAGGGAAATCCTAGGAAAGTTTTTATTGACCCTTTCTCTAGAATAATATTCTCATTATGGGGGAGTCCATGAAAGGGTAATCTAAAAATTTCTTGAGCATAGTGTTCTCAAGGGGGAACCTAGGGAAAGGTCGATTAACCCTTCCTTGAGTAGAGTATTCTTATCAAGGGAGAGCTTGAGATAGGGATGAATGAACCTTCCTTAAGAATAGTATTCTCATCAAGGGGAGCCTATGTAAGGGTCATATTATCCTTCCTCTTGAGCATAGTATTATTATCTAGGGGAGCCCAAGGAAGGGTCAACCAACCCTTTCTTTAGAATATACTTCTTTGAGGGAAAATTAGACAAGATTAGACTGACCCTAGCATAGTATTCTAATTGAGGTGGAGTTCATGGAAGGGTTGACTGACCCTTTGTTATAACCCTAAATTGAA
>SNQJ01S0040901.1:120123-133945 GCA_010110895.2 Picea sitchensis
TTTGAGATTTGTAATGCTCCAAAATGTTTCATGCTTGTGATGAATGATGTGTTCAGGCCTTTCATAGATGACTTTGTGATTGTACATTTAGACAATATTCTTGTTTTTAGCGGGACTTTGGATGAACATGTGAGGCATGTAAAGCAACTAGTGGATACTTTTCAAAGGGAAAAGTTGTATGTAAAATTGTGTAAATGTGAATTTGGCAAGATCGCACTTGTATAATTAGCTCATATTCTAGGAGGAGGACAATTGAAAATTGACCCTTACAAAATTGATGTAATTTTAAATTGGCCCGAGACAAAAAGTGTAACCGAAATTTTAAGCTTCTTAGGTGCAGTCCAATATTGGAGGATATTCATTCCCAACTTCTCCTTCATAGAATCTCCTTTGCATGCCTTAACCAGTGTGAAGAACACTTTTCAGTGGGAAGGAAAGAAACAAAAATATTTCGACACTTTGAAGGGGAATATCAATACCACACCGGTATTAGCACTGTCGAATATTCAAAAACCTTTTGAGATCGAGACAGATGCCAGTGGATACGCCATGGGTGCAGTATTGATGCAATATCATAAGCCTATCAATTACCACTCTAAAAATTTTAACCAACATATTGTTTACTATCCTACATATGATAACGAGTTGTATGCATTAGTCCATAAGATAAAGAAATGGAATCACTACTTATTAGGAAAGGAAAGAATCATACATATAGATCACCAACCCTTACAGTATCTTCAAGTACATACCAAATTGCAACAATCTCAACACTATAGATGGATGGGTTTTCTAAAACAATTTCACTTGGTAATAAAGTACAAAAAGGGTACAAGTAACAAGGTAGCTGACATGCTTTCTAGACCTCCTATTGTTGCTTCTATTGTTTTGAAGAATACTTCTTTATCTCATGATAGCTATGTAGAACAATATTCCATCGATGAAGATTTTAAAGAAGTATATGCAAAGATAACCCTAGGTGCACAGGTAGAGAACTATTGTTTGCAGGAAAAGTTACTTTACCATCTTGGAAAGCTATGTATTCCTACAAGTGAATGAGTCCATGTAATACGAGAAGCTCATACTTCTCTTGTGTCTGGGAATTTTGGGGTAGGAAAGACTATGGCTCATTTTCATAGGTTTTGTTACTGGCCTCAAATGAAAGCAATTGTAACTAAATATGTAAAGGGGTGTGTGATTTGTTCTACTTATAATCCCACTAATAGAAAATTGGGGCCATACTCACCATTTCCTGTTCCATCCCATCCATGGGAAAGTGTCTCCATGGATTTTGTAGGGGGTTTACCAATGACCAAAGCGGGTCATGATTATTTGTATGTTGTAGTGGATAGGTTCAACATGATGTGTATCTTGATGCCATGTAAAAAGAAGATCACTGCTGAGCAGACTGCTAATCTCTTATTTCAACATGTTTGGGTTCACTTTGGATTACCCACATCTATCGTCTCAGATCGAGATACTCAATTCCTTGGGTACTTTTGGACTAGATTGTGGAGAATGATGGACACCAAATTGAAGAGGATCACTACTTTCCATCCACAGACCGACATACAAACATAGGTGGTTAACTGAACAATGGTACTTTTTCTTCGAGGCTATTGCAACAAGCGTCCCAAGTTATGGGATGAACAAATACCCTACGTACATCATGCATACAACTGAGATTTACATTCATCCACTCAGAGATAACCTTTTGAGACATGTTTTGGGTTCCTACCAAAGGTTCCTTTAGACTTGATGTATGGGAGAGATGCCGATGTAAATGAAGAATGAAAAGAGGAAAGAGCCCACAATTTTATCCAGAGGATTCAACAGATACACCAGGTAGTGAGGGAACAATTGGAGAAAAGTCAAGAACAATATAAAGCTCGACATAACAAGCACAGGGTTGATCATTAGTTCCATGTTGGAGATCATGTATGGATTGACATAAACAAGGAGAGACTGAAGGGTGAAGGAAAGAAACTCAATCCCATTCGTTATGGAACCTTCATTATCTTGGAGAAAAGTGATACCAATGTTTTTTGTCTGGATATTCCACCTTATATGCAGATTTACTCAGTTGTGAATGTTGAGAACTTGAAACTTTTTGAGCCTCCCATGATCATGGATCAAGATGAGGAAAGTTTCAATACCATTAGTTGATGAGTTTTCACCTGAGTACTTGGATGAGCTACTTGAATATGTCATCCTGGATAGGAGGATGAGGACTTCATGCATGGGTGATGTTTATTATCTTTGAGTAGGCTTAAAAGGCACACATCCAAGCAAGGCAAAGTGGATCGAGAAGGAAAAAGTGAGGGGACTCTTCCCTCACTTACTAGTTGACTGATGAAATATTTTGGTGGTCCAAAAATATCTTAGTGCGAAGGCGTGATCCAAAAAGGATCCAGAGAAGGCTAAGAATAACTCAGAACTCACAGAGGGAAATCAGAATGCTTAGAATGGCTCCAACAGACAGAGAAAGGGAAAAAATTCAAAGTTCACAAAAATCAGTTAAAATGGCATGATCATGAAGAGAGCATTGTAATATTTCTAACGACACAAATGACTTGTCAAATAGAGTTACGGTTTGAAAGATATTCATGGTCAAAGTTGTGGTCAAACATGGCCAGCCACCAGGGGGCCACATCATCATCCATACTATTGACGTCATCATGACGTAAAAAATTGACATGGCAGGGTGAAGTCATCATACAGACTACTAACTTTAGCATGCCACATGGAAACACTAGAGGCTACCATGTGTCACCCTCTAATGGCCTTTTCAGGGGTCTATGTGGACCAGTAGAAAAGTGCCACGTGGCACCTCCATGCAACACCATGTGGCAGCACCCAGGAAGTGCCATGTGTCAGGTACAGGTTGATGGGATGATGACATCAGTAGATAGGTGGGTTAATCAGTGGGTGCCACATGGCCCAATCAGCAGGCGACACATGGTATCCATGAAGCACCCAATATTAACCCATGAACAAATTTCGTTTTAAAAAAATGGTGGGTCCACCAAATTTGGCAAACTACGCCAATTTTAAATTTCCCAAAACTCATTGAAAATGGAATGATTGTGAAGAGAGCGTCGTAATATTTCTAACGACACAAACTACTCATCAAACAGAGTTACAGTTTGAACTATTCACAATCAAAGTTACTGTCAAACAAAGCCAGTCAACAGGGGGCGACATCATCATCCGTACTGCTAACGTCAACATGACATCAACAGTTGACATGGTAGGGTGATGTCATTATACAGACTGTTGCCATCAACATGCCAAGTGGCAACACCAGAGGCTTCAACGTGTCACCTGCCAATAGGATTTTTAGGTATCCATGTGGACCAGTAGAAAAGTGCCACATGACACCTCCAGACAATGCCATGTGGTACCAACTAGGAAGCACCACATGTCAGGTACGGGTTGATGGGAAAATGACGTTAGCAGATAGGTGGGATATTCAGTGGGCACCACATGGCCCAATCAGTGGGCGATACGTGGCATCCCCAAAACACCCAATATTAACCTATGAACAAATTTCGTTTTAAAACAATGGTTCCGCCAAATCCAACGAACCATGCCAATTTTAACAAAAAGTTGGAAGGACGTATAAAATCTGCTAAAGTTAGCTGGAGCATATATTGTAATATATATATCAAAAAACCAACACACCAAAATGGAGTCCAGTGGGATTCGACCCCAGAACCTCCGCGATGTCCAAGCCTTAACGAATCTGCCCACAACCAATGTGCCATGGGTACCTCTTGGTACTTCTGCCTGTAGATATTATTTAAAAGGTGTAATCAGCCCAGATCCGGGGGGAGAGGTGTGGACCATACATACTTGCAGGCACAAATTTATAGACATAACTGTCATCATTGTAGGTTGCAGAGGGCACAAAAACCAAGACAAAATTATTCTTGGGCCTGGGAGTGCCAGAGTCGGATCAGAGCATGGAGACAGTCATTTTTGGGTAATTCGATGCCATGAATTTAGTGGTGCTGTATGTTTTCTGATCTGAGCATTATTTCTGCAGCTTGATTTCAAAATGAGGTATATTTATGTATTTTCCAAATTCTTTTGTTGAGTTAATGAAAGAGCCTACCCATTTGAGAGCAGGACCCGTAGATGTAGTCCACCAGGGATGAACTCCATTATCAAGTTTTTGTGTTCAAATCTGATGCTTATGTCTCTTCATTATTAAGTTTTTCCTTCTTTAATGGTGCACTTTAATTTATTCTCATTTAATACAATTCTTTATAAGTGACGATGAAAAGATCCTGGATCACATGAGTACCACATGCATTCATTTGTCGTCATTGCATTTACAAAGCGTGTCAAAGGGGATTTCATTGTTTTCAACGTCTTCATTTAACCAACTTTTCAAGAATTATATTAGATATTTTCTAACAATCTCCTTGAAGTGCGTTATTTGATTTCAAACTTGGTGTTGCGAACCAGGCGCTGCAGACTGGCTGAAGATGATCATTGAGTTTGGATGACTTGTTGATATATCAATTCAAGTTTGCAGAAATCAACATCAAAACCAGGTTCATCAGGTACTCCTTGATGGTTCATCAAAAATTCGAAAGAAGGGTTTATGCTGCTTCATCTATTGGAGCCGCGAATTGTTCAAAATATTTTGCATCCAACCTTTAAACCTATTTCCATGGCGCCTTGAATTCTTCTCACCAATACAGACTCTTAACTTGACTGCAATGCATATTTTCCTATGTAAATAAGTCATCTGTCCCACTAAAAACCTCAGTGTTGTGAACTGGTTGTTTGACTTTGGAAAATTGGTGTTGCGAATCAGGCATTGCGAACCCTCTGTTCCAGAATTGCTGAAACCCTCATCTTCTGAATCAATTTGAAGTTTAGTCTTCATCAATTGCATGATACCCCTATCAAACCTGAGCTGTATGCTTAATCATTTGTAGAACCAAGATAATATTGTATGCATCATTTGTGTTGCAAAATTATATTTATGCTGTTGAAACCCTCTTTAAGTAAATAAACTTCACTTGTCTTCCTTCCATTAGAAATCTCAATGGTTGTTCAATTATTCCTCCTTTTTTAAGTGTTCTCCATCTCATACCTTTATGTGTATAGAGTGATGTGTGTGAATATTTGGATAAGGTGAGCCTTATGAAAACAATTCTGTCATCAAAACCCTAAATTCTTGTGTACTATGTTTTCACACATCTAGCTGTCATAACAAATTATAGAAAACATTCTTCCAATAGTAGTTATGGATAGTCAACAATACAAGAAGACTCACAAGGGAGGGGAGATTGTAAGGACTGAACCTTATGATATGCAATTCCTTAACTCTAAAACCTTTGTTCATGGAATATTTTCAGAGGGTAGGTTGTATAAATTTCTATCAAAAGATGTAGAGAGGGCATCCAGAGGTGGCCAAAGAGTTTGCACTCAACTTTAATGGGACTAAAACCAAATTAGGGATGTTAGAGTATATGTTCCATAGAATTTTATCTTTGTTGCAACAAAGATACCCAACTGTGGGGAGAAATGGTTCAAATCTATGTCATTAAATTCTTCCTTCTCAAAGGAATTCCTTAAGGTGGAGTATCAGGAGGACAACTTGCCAAAGGAGTACCTAGAAGCCACATGCTTGAATGTTTTGACAAGATTCTTAGGGTTATCCAAATATAATTCACATGTGAGGGGAGGTTCAACATGGTGTATCAATACCACATCATGATGTTATTATACTTCACAGGAAAAGAAGCCATGAACCTTCCATTTTATCTTTTTAGAAGCATTGGTAACATGTCAGACAAAGTCCAAGCCAAGTCAAAGCAAGTAGATACCAATTTCTTTCACTATGGCCTTATTAAGATGTTGGTAATGGAAGAGTTAAGGAAAACTAACACTGATTGGGAAACCTTCCTAACTTCATCAAAGTTTCAGTTAGATGTTTCCCCCCACTCCACTGTCCAAGAGACAAAGTCCTACTCTTGTTGAGAGGACTGTGCATTAAGAGGATAGCAAGAAGAAAATGGTGACTATGAGTGAGAAAGTTTTCAGAGCTTCTTATGAAGCATAATCAAGAGGTCCTTCACAATCTCCAGTTAGAGAAAATTAACCAATGGCAGATGCTATCCCTATGGAGGTTCCTTCAAGAAAACCAAGAGGCTTGAAAGGAAAAAATCTTGTTTTTTCCCCATCCCTTGCTGTAGACAAGGTTAAACCTAGGAGGCCTTTTACTAGAGAAGCAACCAAGCAACATGTCCTTGTGAAGTATGATACAACAAAGACCTCAACCCAGGAAAAAGGAAAATCTCAATCTTCTAAGCATCCTATTGAAGCTGTTGACATCACTACTCCTCAACATGAAAGCAATCCCACCTTTAAGATTCTCAAGAGGCAACTCAAGGAAGCAAGAGTTGAAGCTGATAAGTTGAAAAAGGAAAACTTGGGTTCTAGGAAAAAGATTAAGGAGATATTGGGCATGTATCATGATACCATTGATAAGGCAATGTTTTTGGCTAAAGTATTCCTGTCCCTTCACAGGAAGCTCAAAAATATCTACAGAAAGAGCATGACTCATCAAGCTGAAATCATGAAATTGAAAGCAGAGCTACAACCTTTCAAATAAGAATTGGAAAAGAGAAACCTAGACATGCTGGCCAAGGTTGCTACCAGAAGAAGCTCCAGAACTACAAAATAAAGACATTGATCTTCCGAAAAACTAGCATCAATTTTTGATCAAAATTTCTTTTATATGCATGTACAACATTGTTGGTGATGGCTATGAGTTTTGAATCATAATTATCAATTTTGGTGTATTTTCCCAAGTTATATATCAAGGAAATGAAATTTTGCAGCATACCTGGACACCTAGTATGAGTTTTGAGATGTTGAATCATTGGAAAAAGTGAAACAATATGCTACATAAAAGTTCACAGTTCCTGGAACCATTGGCACTACAAACTGTCTATTTCAAGACAATTTGCAGTGTTGCATTGCGACCAAATTTTTTTGGAGATTTTGGAGGGATTGATAGTTGCCATCTGTCAAAATGGATTCATACCAGCACTATGAAGGTTAGTTGTGATCTGGGAGGCAACCTTCCTAAATAATATTCACTCTTATGGACACATCATCAACCATTAAGGGATGTTGGATACGTTGCCAACATCTTCCTCTAAAGTAGAAGTTTTTTTCTTTTCTATTGTACACCTGTTTCCACGCTTACCTTAAGCACAAGGATCTTATGAGGAAGTTTTAAGGTGAATTGTAAAGCTGACATTGATATTTTAGGCTATTTATAGGACATTGTAAGACTTAGGAGAGGTTCGAATAGTGTGACATAAAAACTCTTATTTTTATATTGTCTTTGTAATAGAGTGTTTCTCCTAATGTATGGACCAGACCCAAGATACTTTGAATAACATAAATCAATCTTTCTTTTATTTATCATATTTTTTTGTCTAACTTTAATAACAGTCTATGTGAATGATTCATTTTGATTGGTTGTTTCTTTATTGCAATAAAGGATCTATTATGAAGTGTATCAGAGTATTTTCTCTTTGATTGTAAGAGGTTCTTATTTTAGAGAGTTTTCTTCATATGTGTGTCAGTTTTACCTGATGTAAATGATATGCATATTACACTTTCCTTGTCAATTCATCCATCTATCACTTTATCTCTTAAATCTTGATCTGGAGCTATTCAAGGCCTTGTTTGCTGGTGTATATTGCATGGATTTATATGTGATTGACATATTTAACTTACTTTTCCATCCATTTTCCACCTTTTTATAAACATTTATCTTTTAAATTCTGATGGGTATTAGGATTACACATACAATAGTCTAGGTGTGACTTCTAGTGCTAATATTTTTGGCACCATTTCTGGGGAATGGATTGAAAATTTTTCCCTGGGTTGTATGATAAGAAAATACTGATTTTGATGGTGCACAATCATCAATAAATAAACGACTACATATTTCACCCAGAGACTCCAAAGTTCAGTTGTGGCTCCCAAAGGTAGACACATGAGGTCCAATCCACAGTCACCTCTGGCTGCACCCGAACCTGATCTAGAAAAGATCTTAAATAAGGGAAAAGTTTTGCAAGGAGCTTCCTCTTCCAAATTCTTAGGTACTTCTCGAGACTTACCTGAATCTGTTTTCCATACACCAGTTGTTGTTTCTCATATTCCTCATTTATCTATTGTTGAAACTCATGTAAAGTCAAAACTAAGAGATTTTCCTTTAGAATATTCATCTTTTTCTCCTGAGCTGAAAGAAGAAAGTCTAGAAAATTTTGATTTTCTTGCATTCCTTGAAGTTGTAAATTGGTTTAGGCTTGAGAGTTTGGAATATTTTCCTCTCTTATGTTATCCTTCTCCCCATTATTTTAAATTTGTTGTAACTAAAGAAGAAAGAACCTCAGTTTCTCTTGAATTCCCCCCATCCTCATCCAAGACTCGACCACTTTCTGTTAAAACTTAAATTCCTCCACCTTATACTCTTCCTTTTCCAAAATTACCTATTATACAGACTGCATATTTACCTTCCAAATCACCTCCTAATTCTCCTAGAATTCAAAATCCTTCTTTTCCTAATCAAATGGAAGGGGCTAATCCTCATCAGAACATAATGGATTCCATTGTGGCTGCGATATATGCTCCATTAGTGCTTCCTCAACCTATGAATTCTCTCCCAATATGAGATTACCTAAAGTATATTCCTAAGTTCACAGGACAAGAAGATATCACTACAAAAGAAAACCTTGCAACATTATATAGCTATGCCGATCATTTGAATATTGAGAATGAGGATGTCTGGATGAGGGTTTTTGTACAAATTCTTGATGGAGAATCTAGAAAATGGTTTAGAAGTCTATCCCCTGGATCAATTGCTAGAATTGAAGCCCTAGATGATGTATTTTTAAGGCATTGAGGTGACAAAAAAAACTTTTTATATTATATCACAGAATTTTGGGCTCTCAAAAGAAAAGAAGGTGAATCAGTATCAAAGTTTTCAAAGAGATTTAACAAAACGTATAGAAAAATACCTACTGAGATCAAGCCTACTAAAACTTCTACCAAAATAACCTATGCTAGTGCCTTTGACCCGGAATTTTGTCTTTTGTTGAGAGAGAGAAGGTCTACTTCATTAGACCATATGCAAGATTATTCTCTAAAGGTGGAATCAAACATATTGGAAACATATAAGTTAAGAGGCAAATATGATAGTGATATAAGGAAACAAAAGGCAGAAGCTTCATCTTCTGATGCTTCAGGAACTGACCCCTAGGTTTATGAATTGACTAAGTTAGTCAAGTCACTTTCTATAGAAATGGAAAAAATAAAACTTGAAGGGAGACATGAAAATAAAAACCCCCAAGATTTTGGAAATAGAAACAATTTTAGAAGACAAAATAATTTACCTTAGACTCTTCAAAGAGATCAGATAAATAAAGAGGATCAAAAGGTTCAAACCCCTCTCCAAAACAATTTGGTTGATGAAGAAGAAGGAGATAATGATGAAGCAGATCAAGATATTCAATGTTCGGGGGACACATCCACTTCCCCTCATCTAACTCAATCTTCTTATGAAGTGTCTCTAATGATAAGTCAACTAAATGAGTTAAGTAAATGTGAGAAAGCAAGTGAAACTCAAAACAAGTAAAATTTGAGGTCAAAAAAAAAGAGGGAAGGCCTATTACATCTAATTAGCCCAAAAAATTAGATACTTCTACTAAAACAGTGGCTGCACCAAATACAGGAAATGAGGAACAAAAAAATCATCCCATAATTAAAGCTCCTATTCAAGAAACCAAGGAAATTATTAAACCCCCATCTTCTTTTAACTTTGAGAATGAAATCCATAAAATCAAAATTGCAGTCCCATTCCTAGAGTTGATAAAGAATAAAGATTTCAAGAAATCCATTTCGAAAATGCTATAGCCTGAATTTTCTTCCCATTCAACAAACTTAGTTAATTTGCAAGATGAAAAAACTGTAATTATATTGGGGCCACTAGTAGAAGACAAATATGACTCCTCTCCTCCTTTTTATACCTCATTGAATGTACATGATAAAATCTTGCAAAATTTCCTTATGGAATTAGGTGAATCCAATAACTTAATGCCTAAGTCTGTCATGGATGAATTAGGTCTGGAAATCACTAAAGCATATCATGATCTRTATTCCTTTGACTAAAGAAAGGTAAAATTCCTTGGGGTGATTAAAGATTTGGTTGTTACTTTATTTCAACTACCTATGAAGAGTATAGTCATAGAAATTGTAGTTGCAGATGTTCCCCCGAAGTKTGGGATGTTATAGTCCAGGTCATGGATTAAAAGGTTGGGAGGGACATTGAAAATGGACCTCTCTTATGATACTATACCAATTTTTGGGGGTGAACATAGAAGGTTGTATAGAGCAACACAACTTGCATATATTATTAGTGATGAAGGAAATGCAACAAACCATCCTATATATGGTGTTGACATTGATCTGGGATATAGCATTTTGTATCTTTCTTATTTTCCTCAGTCACCATTGGAAATTAAAAATCAATCACCAACAACATGTGAGACACCCATACAAGGTGCTCAAACTTGGAAAATGTATTTTGATGGTGCATCTTCCAAATATAGTGTTGGTGATAGAGTTGTGTTCATTTCTCCTTCTCAAGAAGTCATAACCTTGTCCTTCAAATTGTAATTTGAAACCACAAACAACATTGTAGAATATGAGGCCCTAGTTTTGGGGCTTAAGGATGCAAACAAAATGAAAATTGAAGAATTATCAATTTTTGGAGATGCAGAGTTGATTGTGCACCAAATTAGAAATATATATCAAGAAAAGTATCCAAGACTGATAACTTATAGGAATGGTTTATGGGACCTTATTGACAATTTATTCCTAGCTTTCAACATATCCTTTTTTCCCAGAGAAGATAATACATTGGCTGATTCCCTAGCTGATTCTGCTAGTAACCTTAAAATCCCACCACCTCCTAAACTTAAGTATGATGTTGAGGTGAAATATATACCTTCTATACCTAACAATGTCAAGCATTGGAAGGTTTTTGAAGATGATATTGAAATGAAGAGATTTTTGGAAACAATAGAGGAATTTTCTTCTCTTCATATTGACCAAGATCCAGGTGATGAGAAATGTCCACATGTTGATAAATTCCTAAACAAGATTGCAGATCACAAGATTGTCCAGTTTCCTAGAAATCATATTCCTAAAGGATTAGTTCCATTGGAGACATTATTTGATAACAATGATGTGGCTGTGAAAGTGAGAGGTTCAAGTGAAAATGATGACCTAACAAAGTGAAATCTAGGTATTGAAGAGGATCCCAAATATGTCAAATTGTCCAGTAGTTTGTCAGAAAAACAAAGGGTTGAATATATCAAATTGTTAAAGGAATTTGCTGATGTATTTGCATGGAAATATGAGGATTTGGAAACTTATGATACAAGCATTATTGATCATAGAATACCCTTGAAGGACGATACCAAAAATTTTAGACAAAAACTAAGGCAGATCAATCCTATTTTACTGCCCATTATGGAGAAGGAGGTCAAAAAATTGCTTGATGCTCAGATAATTATACCTTTGAGGTATTCTGAGTGGATATCTAATCTAGTCCCTATTAGTAAAATAATGGTGAGATCAGACTTTGTGTTGATTTGAAAAATTTAAACAGATGTTCCAGAAAAGACAATTATCCCTTGCCTAAAATGGAACATATCTTGCAAAGTGTGATAGGCTTAGTAAGGATGTCAATGATTGATGTATTTTCAGTCTACAATCAATTTTTTGTATTACCTGACTATAGGGAGAAGAAAACATTCACCACTCCTTGGGGTACATTCATGTATGCCAAGATGCCCTTTTGTCTCATGAATGCAAAGGAAACTTTCCAACATGCAATGGATATTTCTTTTATTGGAGAAAAAGATAAGTTTTTGGTGATCTACTTGGATGATATCACAGTGTTTTCAAAGTCTGATCAAGAGCATTACCAACATTTGGAGAAGGTGTTCCTAAAATGCATAAAATATGGGATGTCACTTAATCCCAAGAAGTCTCTTTTTTCCATAAAGGAAGGTAAGCTACTAGGACATATTGTCTCAGCTGAAGGAGTAAAAATTGACCCAAGTAGAGTAGAGGATATAAAGACTCCGTCTCTCCCAAGGTCCAAGAAATAAATTCAGTCCTTCCTAGGTAAGATAAACTTCTTGAGAAGATTCATATCCAATTTTGCTGAGTTGGTCAAATTTGTCACATCCATGTTGAGAAAAGGGAATGAAGTAAAGTGGACACCAGAAGCTAGGAGTTATTTTGAGCAAATAAAACAAGCACTTCTTGATGCACCTATTCTTATCAGTCCTAAATACTCAAAAGAATTTCTGATATTTTCTTTTGCATAAAATGATACACTAGTTGATGTCCTTCTTCAAAAGAACTCAGATGGAATGGATCAACCTATTTGTTTTTTCAGTAGAGCTTTGAGAGATGTTGATGTCAGATATGGAATCATGGAGAAGAAAGATTATTCTCTGGTCAAGGCCCTAAAATATTTCACAGTATATGTTCTTCATTCCAAAATTATTGCTTATGTCCCTTCAAGCTGACGCAGGTGCGAGCTACCTACGACACCCACTCACATGATCACTCAATCAACTACATGATACAAAGCGGCTCTTCTGATTCCCTACTAGAATCTCGGTTGAAAACTCGATCCACAGGTCTTTTAACTCCCTTCACGGTCTTCTGCACTTTACCGTGACTTTTTTCCGACTCAATATCGGGGTTCGGGGTTTCGAGCTTCCTGCTGTCGAGAGTCACTGTACTCTTCAATATACGATCACTGATGAACTCCTTTTCACCGATGCAAACCCTTTCTACCTTAGATTTTGGTCCATGTGACCTCCCCATATGTGACCACAGTCATACTCTTCATCGGGGTTTAAGACTTTTCGATGCCAAGTTGCAAACGCCCTTTGGATCCGCGATCGTCCGATTCCCGACACGCTTTAGCCCTCCAAGCTAAGCCCTGGCCAATGCGACCACTACTCCCGTGATCATAGTCCTGTCTCCCATCGGGGCTACGGGGTTTCCAATGCCCAATTTCATATGTCTATGGGATTCCCAACTCCTCGAATCCCGACTCTTCGTTGCACTGACAACTGGCTTCCACTATGGCACTGTCCTCCTCCTATGCAGTGATGAAAACTGGCTCCCACTCATTGGCGTATCACATTTTGAAATTCCAAAGTGCACAAATAACTTGTCACTAGGATCACTGATATCCCGATGAACTAAACATCGATGGACGGCTTCCTTGTCGAGCCTTTTCTCGATGACGCTGATCGCTGCCACGCGTCCTCTCTGATGGACGGTCCCAATTCCTCTGGGATTTCAAGAATTTTGATGTCCCAATTTTCTTGTCCTTATAAACTCCGATTCTCCGAGTGCCGATATCCCGATGCCTCTCCTATTGTCGAGATTTCTCCTCTTGTTCACGAGGACTTAACTCCCTCGCAACTTATACAGATCCGATGACTGTCAGTGATCCTGAGCCAGATCTAAAGACTCAGATCCATTCTCCTTGTGCGCTTGCTCCAGATCTTCTCCTGGATGTAGAAATCAACGGTCCGTATTCCTTATCCTGCCGATCTGACGGCTGTAGCTGCTCCTCCCGAGCTTCCTGTGCTTTCTTCCTGCCTTGGGAGAATTTCCAAGGTTCCAAAGGCCTCGACCTTTGTCTTCTCTTCTCTCTCTGCGAGCTCCTTTTACCTTGAGCCTCGTG
>SNQJ01S0040901.1:133995-146144 GCA_010110895.2 Picea sitchensis
TCCTGATGCACCTATTCTTATCAGTCCTAAATACTCAAAAGAATTTCTGATATTTTCTTTTGCATAAAATGATACACTAGTTGATGTCCTTCTTCAAAAGAACTCAGATGGAATGGATCAACCTATTTGTTTTTTCAGTAGAGATTTGAGAGATGTTGATGTCAGATATTGAATCATGGAGAAGAAAGATTATTCTTTGGTCAAGGCCCTAAAATATTTCACAGTATATGTTCTTCATTCCAAAATTATTGCTTATGTCCCTTCAAGCTGACGCAGGTGCGAGCTACCTACGACACCCACTCACATGATCACTCAATCAACTACATGATCCAAAGCGGCTCTTCTGATTCCCTACTAGAATCTCGGTTGAAAACTCGATCCACAGGTCCTTTAACTCCCTTCACGGTCTTCTTCACTTTACCGTGACTTTTTGCCCACTCAATATCGGGGTTCGGGGTTTCGAGCTTCCTGCTGTCGAGAGTCACTGTACTCTTCAATATACGATCACTGATGAACTCCTTTTCACCGATGCAAACCCTTTCTACCTTATATTTTGGTCCATGTGACCTCCCCATATGTGACCACAGTCATACTCTTCATTGGGGTTTAAGACTTTTCGATGCCAAGTTGAAAATGCCCTTTGGATCCGCGATCGTCCGATTCCCGACACGCTTTAGCCCTCCAAGCTAAGCCCTGGCCAATGCGACCACTACTCCCGTGATCATAGTCCTGTCTCCCATCGGGGCTATGGGGTTTCCAATGCCCAATTTCATATGTCTATGGGATTCCCAACTCCTCGAATCCCGACTCTTCATTGCACTGACAACTGGCTTCCACTATGGCACTGTCCTCCTCCTCTGCAGTGACGAAAACTGGCTCCCACTCATTGGGGTATCGCATTTTGCAATTCCAAAGTGCACAAATAACTTGTCACTAGGATCACTGATATCCCGATGAACTAAACATCGATGGACGGCTTCCTTGTCGGGCCTTTTCTCGATGACGCTGATCGCTGCCACGCGTCCTCTCTGATGGACGGTCCCGATTCCTCTGGGATTTCAAGAATTTTGATGTCCCAATTTTCTTGTCCTTATAAACTCTGATTCTCCGAGTGCCGATATCCCGATGCCTCTCCTATTGTCGAGATTTCTCCTCTTGTTCACGAGGACTTAACTCCCTCGCAACTTCTACAGATCCGATGACTGTCAGTGATCCTGAGCCAGATCTAAAGACTCAAATCCATTCTCCTTGTGCGCTTGCTCCAGATCTTCTCCTGGACGTAGAAATCAATGGTCCGTATTCCTTCTCCTGCCGATCTGACGGCTGTAGCTGCTCCTCCCGAGCTTCCTGTGCTTTCTTCCTGCCTTGGGAGAATTTCCAAGGTTCCAAAGGCCTCGACCTTTGTCTTCTCTTCTCTCTCTGCGAGCTCCTTTTACCTTGAGCCTCGTGGCGTGTATACAATGCTGACCCTACTGAGCTTCTCAACCACTCAGACCCCTAAGGGATTTTATCTTTAACTTCCTTCTCCCACAGATGGATAATTTGACGCCTTCTTGGCTGTCTCCTACTCAAGCAACCTCCTGCTGAGTCTATTTGGGTGTTCAACAACCCTATGAAGATCCTTCAGTGTATTCTTCCCTCACTTCCAGAACTCAAAGAATTATCTTCACTCTCCATGCCTACCTGTACACTGTCTCGATGCCATCCTGGCGGAGTATCTTCTCCATAGAACGTTCAACAGTTCTGTCTCCCTTTCCTTTTCCTGTGCACCTATGCACTTGCTCGATGCCCACCTGACAGAGCTCCACAAAATCCTCAGTGATTCTGACTTCTTCAAACTCTCAGCAAAGTTCTTCTTCAAATGCACTGCAGCGCATATGCTCAATGCCCAATTGGCAGAGCTCTATAGAACTCCTCGGAGATTTTGTCTTCTGAACTCACAACAGAGTTCCTCCAACTGCACCTTGTGCCTGTGCTCAATACCCTCCTAGCAGAGCTCTACATAATTCACAGCAGAATTCTGTCTGCAACTGTGTCTCTCATACACAGCCTTGCCTCCAAGGTATTCAACAACCTTGAGGTCTTCTTCCTGAGTTGTTGATTCCACCTCTTGTGCCATAGCATGCCTTTGTCTGAACCCGTAGTGTTTAGAAGTGCATCCTCGGTGCACTGGTATTCAGAGACAACAGTACTATGTCACGCCCTCCTGGCATGAAACCACAAAGACCTTCACCCTGGAATCAAACACACTCCTGCAAATGCCTAACATACATCTACAACATACATAAAGAACACACAAACATCCATATAGCACAGAAATGCAGCAAAAACTGCTCTATTATATTAACACTGGCAAATGCCTATAATTACAACGGTGTTCCTAAGCTCTCTCTGGATCTTCTCTTCTCTCATCTAACTCTCTCCCACAATGAGATCTAAAAATCTCTTTTACCTGAGGGGCTCATCGAGCGCTTTCCTCTAGGTCTACCTACTCTATTCAATTCCAATAAATGGCTGTCTAGTCTAGCATCTGGATCTAGATCTCAGCCGATCTAGCATTAAAGCCGATCTACCTAACGCCTGCACAAAGGCACAACTTCTATGGCTCACCAGCCTAAAATTTTAATTACATTCAATTCAAGATTTGAATGAGGCTGCGCCTCTCTCCTCAACGCATGATTTGAATTTACGGACGTGGCTGGCTAGCTGACATGGAGATATGCTCCTGCATCACAAGCCCTGTAAAAGAAATTTTGATTCATCCTGATATAGATGGTAAAAGGAGTAAGTGGATTGTCGATATTTTGGAGTTTTATCTTGAGATGAAACCTACCAAGCTAGTGAAAGGTCAAGGTTTAGATAGATTGTTAGATGAACCAAATTGTATGGCACTAGGAGCAAATTTAATGAATGTTGATTATGTAAATCAACAAACTGATATTCCTAACAACAACTTACAAATATGCTCACAGTTGACATAGTGAAGTTGGTACAAGGACCTCATTCATTTCTTGCAAACTTTGCATCCTCCTACTGGACTTGAGAAGACCAAAGTGAGGTATTTGAAGCTTAAAGAAATCATGTATTTCTTTGTTTATTAGATTTTATATTGGAAAGATCCTGTAGGGGTTATTTTAAGATGCTTGGATCTAGAAGAGGAAAAACAAACCATGAATGATTGTCATGAGAGTATACGTGGAGGTCATCATTTTTGGAGGACTACAACATACAAAATAGTTAGATCTGGGTACTTCTAGCCTAGCTTATTCACTGATGTGTTTGAAAAGATAAGAACCTATGATAAATGTTAGAAATTCTTATGCAAGCAACTGCTCAAACACTTACCTTTGAAGCCCATAGTGGTATCTGGTCCTTTTCAACAGTGGGGATTAGACTTCATTGGAGAAATCCATCCAGCCTCAAGTGGTCAACATCGTTGGATTCTGACTTCCACTGATTACTTCACCAAGTGGATATAAGTCATTCCCACTAGAAATGCAACACATGAAGTAGTTATTGGTTTCCTGGAAGACATTCTATCAAGGTTTGGCTATCCTAACAAATTTTTTACTGATAATGCTGAAGCTTTTAAAGTTGAGCCTCTGGTAAAGTTTTGTGAAAAGTTTGGGATTCAACTTATTCACTCTACTCCATACTACCCTCAAGGTAATGGATTAGTAGAACCCTCCAACACAAGATTAGTAAATATCATCAGAAAGTTGTTGGAGGATAACAAAAAGTCACGAGATTCAAAGCTTAATTTTTCTGTATGGGAAGACATAGTAACTACCAAGAGATCAATTGGCACTACTCCATTTCGGTTGGTCTATGGAATTAGAGTTGTTTTTCATACTCAACTAGCTTTACTTGTGGCAAAGTTTCTTCAATATCAAGAAGGGGAACCAGATGACATGATCCAAAGGATGCACCAACTTGTAGAAGTACAACAAACCAGGGAACAAATTTTTGATAAAGAAAAAAGCCATCAATAGAAAATCAAAGAAGCTTTTGACAAGAAGGTGAAGAAATAATATTTTCAGCTGGGAGACCCAGTACTCAAATGGGATGCACAAAGGAAAGAAAAGGGAAAACATGGTAAATTCGAAGCCTTGTGGATTGATCCTTTTTAGATTTATGAAATTTTTCAAAATAACAATTTTAAATTGTAGAGCTTGGAAAATACTGAACTTCCTAGTGGCCCAGTCAATGGGAATTTTCTAAATATTTATTTTCCTAAAGCCATGAGCGGCTTCCTTTCGTTGTAAATATCAATCTTTAGTTTGTTTTATTTTTCTTTCAATATTGAATCCTATCCCAATGGATACAGAATTGGAACTGCATGTTCTTGGAGCCTCACAGGGAGGTCTCCATCCCCCTTGGAGCCAGATGTTAGCACATAGAATTGTAGGGGTCAAAAAATCACTTTGGTTTTGTTTTTTGAGTCATATATTTTTATAAGTCTTAGGTTTTGGGTATTCTTGTTGTGGTCATAACTTAAATTTTGTTTTGAATAATCAAAGTTATGTTTATCCTTGTTTTAGAATCTTTATGTCATAAAATTATCCATCATGATAAGGATAATGGTATTTATACGTTACACTCTTTATCCTAAAAATCATTTCCATGACATGTCACGCCTCCAAGTTGTACACATGCTTTTCCATTGCCACTATCCAACCATTTAGATTTCAAGTAAAAAGTCACATGTATTTCGTGCCAACTAAACTGGAGACTTCACAACATACTCATGAGTACCTCATGCATTCATTTGTCATCATTACAGTTAAGAAATGTTTCAAAGGGGATTTCATGGTTTTCAACGCCTTCATTTAACCAAATTTTCAAGGATTATTTCACAAATTTTCTAAAAGTCTCCTTGAAGTGCGTGATTTGATTTCAAACTTGGAATTGCAAATTGGCATTGCAAACCAGGTGCTGCAGACTGGCTAAAGATGATAATTGAGTTTGGATGACTTTCTTCTATATCAATTCAAGTTTGCATGCATCAACAACAAAACTAGGTTCATCAGGTACTCCTTGATGGTCTCCATGTTGTTTAAAAAGTCGAAATAAGGGTTTATGTTGCTTCATCTATTGGCGCTATGAACTGTTCAAACTCTTTTGCTGCCAACCTTCAAACCTATTTCCATGGAGCCCTGAATTATGATCATCAGTACAAAGTATTAACTTGACCATGATGGATCTTTTCATCTACAAATAATTCATCTGTCCCACTAAAAAACTTAGTGCTGTGAACTGGTTGTTTGACTCTGCAAAATTGCCACTGCGAACTAGGTGTTGCGAACCCTCTATTCCAAAACTAATGAAAACCTCATCTTCTGAATCAATTTGGAGTTTAGAATTCACTGATTTCATGGTACCCCTATCAAACCTGAGATGCATGGTTAATCATTTTTAGAACCAAGTTAATATTGTATGCATTATTGGCAATGAAAACTTATATTTATGTTGCTGAAACCCAGTTTTAGTAAAGAAACTTCACTTGTCTTCCTTCCATTAGAAATATTAGTGGTTGTTTAATTATTCCTCAGGTTTGAACTGTGCTCCATCTCATAACTTGATGTGTATAGAGTGATGTGTATGAATCTTTGGACGAGGTGAGCCTTATGAATTTTTTTTTGTCATCAAAACCCTAAATTCCTGTGTACTTTGTTTTCATAGACCTAGCCATCATAACAAATTACATAAAGCATTCTTCCAGCAATAGTTATGGATATTCAACAATACAACAAGACTCACAAGGGAGGGGAGATTGTAAGGACTGAACCTTATGCTATGAAACTCCTTAAATATGAACCTTTGTTCAGGGAAGCTTTTTAGAGGGTAGGTCGTATAATTTTTCGTCAAAATATGCAGAGAGGGCATCCAGAGGCGGCCAAAGAGTTTGCACTCAAATTTAATGGGACTAAAAACAAAGTGGGGATGTTATAATTTTATGTTTCAGAGCATTCTATCTCTTTTGTAACAGATTTACCTAACTGTGGGGAGAAATGGTTCAAAGCTATGTCATTAAATTCTTCCTTCTTAAAGGAATTCCTTAAGCTAGAGTATCAGCAAGACAACTTTTCCAAATGAGTACCTAGAAGCCACTTGCTTGAATATTTTGACAAGATGATGAGGGTTATCCATAGATACTTCACATGTGAGGGGAGGTTCAACATGGCTTACCAATACCACATCAGGCTACTATTACACTTCATAGGAAAAGAAGCCATGAACCTTCCATTTTATCTGTTTAGAAGCATTGGTAAGATGTTAGCCAGAGTCCAAGCCAAGTTAAAGCAAGTAGATACCAGTATCTATCACTCTGGCCTTATTAAGATGTTGGTAATGGAAGAGTTAAGAAAAACTAACACTTATTGGGAAACCTTCCTAACTTCATCACAGTTTCAGTTAGATTTTTCCCCCACTCCACAGTCCAAGAGACAAATTCCTACTCCTGTTGAGAGGACTATGCATTCAGAGGATAAAAAGAAGAAAAGGGTGACTATGAGTGTTGTGAGGGAAATCACCTTACGGACTAGCAAATAGGGTTAGACTTTTCATGCAGATATGACCTATAGAAAATCTACTTTCTACCTTCATCCCTATACTTAAATCCCATTTCTTTTTAATAAATGCATGGCTAGATCGACCTACCTCGTTTTGAGTGTTTGATGTCGATCCCTTGTCACACTTGATTACTTGTTCACAGTTCTCCTTTCCAATGCTAACCTACATACAAGACAAGAAACAACTACACATGCATACTACCTATATAATAACGGGTTAGAAATTCAAACATGTACTTAGCAAATTATGAATAACTCATGAATTGGGATGGAAAAAACACTTTCTTTATTACTTTGAATGAGTTAACTTACAAAAGTTGAGAATAGCCACCACTCTGCGAACCTGATCCTGGGCTCCTCTTCGACTGTCCTCCAACTGATTTTCTTTGTATCTCCTTTGGCACAAGGAAGGCTAAAGGGTTGGGACAATGGCAATACGCAAATGGGTAGAGTTTCTTTGCTATATTTTTTCCTTCTCCAAATGGGACCCCTACACCTTCTTTTATAGGCTAGAAGGAGCTAGGTATTTGGACGAACCCTCGGCCATGCATGGATGGGAGTTTCAGTTAACTCACCCATATATTTTGTGTTCCGTCGGCAAGTATCCTTTTTTGGTGCTTTTTTCAGTCCACACGGGTTGTTTTAGGTCAGCTAGCGTGTACACGCATGCAGTAGTGGAGTAGGGTGCATGGGCCTTTATAAAAGAGGATTTTCAAACAGTTTTTCAACAGTGCTTTTGCAAAGAAGGGATCTGAGATGGCCTGATGCCAGGTAAGCATGTATGGTGCAATTTAAGGTTCTAACAGATGCCCCCTAATGTGTGAGGTTAGAAGAGCATCTGATGGCTAAAATACATTACCAATCTTTACTGATGTGCCGAACGATTGAGCCCAAGGATCAGGAACCGAGAGGTGTCGTCTGCAAAAATAACAAATGTCTCACTGAGGCGAGCATACCCATGCTCAGAATAAATAGAATCATGGCTACCAATCAATTACACTGTAGATCCATGTCATATAACTATATAAAGAGTAGCCGTGAACAATACACAACGAAGCTACATCTCGAAATAAAAGAGATATACATATAGAGTATCCATCTTCTAGAAGTTGATATGGCCTAATGGCTAGAGATGAGATCTTCAAAGCTCGAGAAACAACTTCAAAATCTTCAAAACTCGGGTAGGAGTGTAATATGAGTGTACAACTGCACTACCTAGAGGTCTTCGACGGCTCATCGGTCATGGAATAGATAATCTTGATGATCAGACTGAAGGCCTCATTGATTTCAAACAAGGACTTGATTGGACATTCAGGATGGTCGGGCATGAGGGTAAGAGAGAAATTGCAGAGGGGCTGACTCGGGCTTGGTGACAAACTTCCCTTGGACAATAGCACGACAAATGATGAGACTCAGGAAACATGTCATTAATCATAAGTCTACGATGCAGGAGGCAACACAAACTCTCCATATGTTTGGAAGAATAACCAAACGGCGGAGGATGCAACTTGGTATAGCGAGAATAGCTTCCTAAGGTCATACTACATCCCATAGTTTGATAAACAAACATACATATGTGCTTTATCCAAGGGCGACTCATTATGCTGCCAATAAAAATAATACTTTTCCCTTCCTCTTTTTGGGGTATATTTGATGTTTTTGTCTTTTTTCAATAATTGTGAGAAAAAAGAATAAAGGAATGTTACATTACAATGGAGGAATGAGTATTGCAAACACACAAGATCAAGGCACAAGGACAAGACTGATGTTCTGGTATCATGATACTAAGGAAAAATCCTCCGGGGGCCAAGGGTGTTAAAACGCAGAAGCAAACTGTTACAAGGCTGATATATAAGGTATGCAAATGCGGTTAACAAAACACACAATGGTAACGTCCTTCGATGTAAGTTTAACGAGCCCAGAGAAGGTAAGCTCAGTGGTTTTTCATATTTAGGGAGTTTGAAAAAACATAAAAGGAGACTCCATTGGGGTACCTTTTTTGAAGGTAGTCTAGTTGGTTCGAAAAAGGGGTAAACTAGCATCGACAAGACGTCTATTCAAAGCCATTTTAATGAGTGTGATAAAGACAATATCATGCAACCATTTTTTCATTTTTAAGGAGTCTGAAAAAAGCTTAAATATGGACTCCGTTAGGAATGTTCTTCTGAACCAATTTAACGAGTGTGAAAGAATAAGGTCACTCGACAATCTTTTCCATTTTAAGGAGTCTGAAAAGAGCTTAACTATGGACTTTGTGGGGGTTCCTTCTTCGTAAGTTTAGTCCCTTAGGCTCGAAAAAGGGATAAAATTATACCTGAGAGTAATCTTCTATAGAGCTGAAGTTCCATAGAGTATACCTTTGTTCGTACAGTTGATCGTCTAGACCAAAAAAGGGGTAAACTACCACCAGATAGACGTTCCTTTAAATTTCAGTTTAACGAGCGTGAAAGGCCACAAGATCGCTTGGCAATCTTTTCATATTTAGAGGGTCTGAAAAGGGCTTAAAAGAAGACCCGTTATTTTTTGGGAGTCTTGAGGGTGAGGTCAAGAGTGAAGAAGAATTATGTAAATGAGTCTCAAACTCGTATTCAGGAAAAACTACAAGGAATCCTGAGCCTATAGTGTTGTAGAGACAACATGAATACCATAATGCAACCAGGATCTACCTAGGGCATCCATGTTTCGGTAGGCTCTACCACCAAGTTGCGAAACTTCTAAAGCAGATATGATGGTTTTGTGTCACAATCTTATGGGATCGATCATATGGCAAATGAAAAAGACAACGAGATACAAAAATCAGGGTGGAAACCTAACCTATATGCTCAAGTTGATCGTCGGAAAAATTTTCATGGATCGTCAAAAATACACAAAACTCCCTAAAACTGTCCCAATACTCGATCAAATCCCTCCGATGCAACTCCTGAATCACTCTAAATGGTTTTTGGTATAAAGAAAATGATAAGGGAGGCCAAAAAAGTGACAAAAGAGGCCAAAAAGTCTATAAATAGAAGCTGGCAGCTCATTATCACCATTGCTGATTTGGAAATTGACTCTAGAGCCAAAAGACCCCCTTTGATAAAAACGGTGATTCCAGGAGCTACAGTGGACAAAACGAACTTCCGTCTGGACCAAGTAAGTACAAACTCCCCATATCTAGCTATTCAATTCTTGATTTTTGCTTTTCATTTCATTTTTTGGGTGGGTGTCCACCTTTAAAAGGTCGGTCCTAGGTCCACGCGGGCTGTCTCTGGATAGGCCGCATGTACACTCGAGTAGAGTAAAACCTGCCCGCGTGTACATGCGACTGTCACCTAGACAGCACGCGTGGACCTCCCTTCATAGAGAAAAAAATAAAAAAATCACTCACTCACCCTCCTAAACCTTGTTGTGTTGGCAGGATGTATGTCCAATGGAGGGAAAGGGAGCACGAAGAAGTTGGTGAGTTGGTTGCGGGAGATCCGAGCGTCGTGGCTGTGTTAATGCAATGTGGGTTTTTAAAGTTCTTCCTATGTCCTTTTATGCGGGTGCAACCGAGGTTACTGAATGCCTTGGTTGACTATTGGCACCCTAATGCAGAGGATTTTATGCTAGAGGGGCAATCGTTGGTGCCCACCACCGAGGATATCTACTTTTTGACTGGCCTCTCAAGGAGAGGGGAACTAGTCAACTTCAAGACGTTTCTATCGGGGCCGCATAACATAGCGAAACTAATAGCCTTGCACTGTGAGGATGGGACAAATCGTTTGAGCTCCCAGGTGCCTATAAGAAAGATCACTAACCTATCAGTGCAAGCGATATTATTGCTCATTGGGCGGATTAGCAGTTCAACGACCTTGCATCAGGCATCCCGCGCACAGATGAACTTTGCTATCCAGTGCTTGAATGCACAAATCTTTGACTGGAGTACTACATTACTGGAGTGTATGAAGAGGCAATTGACAGATTGTCGTTAGTGGACACAGAGGAACTTCAGGTTCGGGACTATCTTGTGTTCGTTCTTTTTTGAAAGAGTTCCAAGTTTTAGTCCTCGGGTAGTGGTACGAGGACACCATGCCTCTTTTCCTACTGTGTGTAGATGGGAAGTCTTACTACCGTGACAGGGTGGTGGAAGGACCAATGAGTCCTTCGATGATGACTTTTTTGCATGGCTTTCATGACAGATCCTAGTTATAGAGGACTACCCCTATGCCGGGATTGATTTTTCAAGAGACTCGGAGATACTAGTACCTCCTGGTGAGGAGCGAGGGGAGATGGGTATGTCTCCACCTTTGTAGTTTTTTTTGTTGTATATGTAATTTTTATGTCGTTTTTGTTATACATCACCATTTTTTTTATATTCCAGAGTATTTGACGGATATACGCTTGTTGCATGCAGATGTGGGACCAGTGCGACCTGCCAATTATGAAAGGAACAGGCGTTGTCCTCGACTAGGGGCCGCAAACGCTGCTGCCAGGGGACCAGTAGTAGTAGGAGAAATCCTAGTTGGGGAGGCTGAGAGGGTACTTAGACGAGTTGAGAAGAAATTTACTGCACTCACTCGCACAGTCCCGATGGCAGAGATTGAGGACCTGCCGCCATCCATGCAGCCTCATGTAGTGGGGGCACCTTGGACATGGGTCCGATTGTTTAGGCGTTTATCCCATGATGTGGACCAGTATAATAGGGCCCATAGGCCCTGAACCTATGTAGACATTTTACATGCCACAAACACTACTTGTATATATTTTTTGAGGGCATAAGCCCTGTGACTTGTTACTAGTCCTATTTTTGAGGCGCTTGTGTCCATCTATGTACTCTGGTTACTTTATGATATTATATATGGTTTTTTGGTCTTTTGTGTATTATGGATCATGTGTACAAACAATGTATTTACATGCTTATGTTAATGTTCTTTCATATGTGTGCAAGATGACAATCTAAAATTTGATTAGCTAGAGTATCTGTAACTTGGTTTAATCTACTAGGAACATGAAAATATGTAATATAATCAAAGTTTCGTTCTAAGAGACGTACCCTAAGGAATCGTTGGTGTAAAGTTGGATCATGAACTCGGTACACTCTGTTTAACTGAGACACAACCAGTTGAGCATCGAGATAGACCCGGAGATGAGAGATACCCAATGACAAAGCGTCACGAAGCAATTCAATAACTGCACTATACTCAACGACATTATTTGTGGTGTCACCTAAGAATATACCTTCAAAAGATAACAACTGGCCTTGAGGTGTGAAGATTACCCAAGATGTGGAGGCAAGCCTTAGAATGTGCCGACTAGCACCGTCTGCATATCCAACGAACACCTCGAAATCACTTGACATCTGCCATAGTGACGAAAGATAATATCAATGACACATCCATAACACTAAAAGAAACTAAAAAGTAATAGTACAAAGACTATACATATGTTACAAAAAGTTAGCCATAGTGACCTACCTATGAGTAATACTTCTTGAGGTAGAGCCCATTTCTAGGCTCCGCCAAAGCATTCCCTTCAAAATCAACCAGATGATAAGCGCCCTTTTCTAAAACCTCTTTTATGATGAAGGGTCTCAACCACATGGGTTTGAATTTTCTT
>SNQJ01S0040901.1:148727-164769 GCA_010110895.2 Picea sitchensis
GAAAAATCTTAAGGAGATGTTGGGAATGCATCATGAGACCATTGATAAGGAAAGGTTTGTGGATAAAATATTCCTGCCCCTTCACAGGAAGCTCAAAAATATCTACAGATAGAACATGACTGATCAAGCTGAAATCAAGAAATTGAAGGCAAAGCTATAGCCTTTCAAAGAAGAATTGGAAAAGAGAAACCTAGACATGCTGGCCAAGGTTGCTACTAGAAGAAGATCCAAAACTAAAAAATAAAGACATTTATCTTCCAAAAAACCAACATCACTTTTTGATCAAAATTTTTGTTATATGCTTGTACAACATTTTTGGTGATGGCTATGAGTTTTGAACCATAATTATCAGTTTTGGTGTCTTTTCCCCAATTATATATCAAGGTAATGAAATTTTGCAGCATATCTGGACACCTGGTATGAGTTTTGAGATGTTGAATCATTGGAAAAATTGAAACAACCTGCTACAGGAAAGTTCACAATGCTTGGAATCATTGGGGCTACAAACTATCTATTTCAGGACAGTTTGCAACACTGCGTTGTGAACTCATTTTTTTGGATATTTTGGAGGGATTGAGAGCTTCCAGCTGTCAAGATGGATTTGTCCCGACATTTGAAGGTTAGTTGCGATCTGGGAGGCCACCTTCTCAAAGAAGACGCACTCTTATGGACACATCATCAACCATTAAGGAATGTTGCATACATTGCCAACATATTCCTCTAAAGTAGCAGTTTATTTCTTTTCTGTTGTACACATGTTTCCACGGTTCCCTTAGGAACGAGGATCCTATGAGGAAGTTGTAAGGCGAATGGAATTGCTAGTTTAGGTTATTTAAAGGACATTGTAAGACTTAGGAGAGGTTCAAATGGTGTGATAGAAAAAATCCTATTTTGATATTGTCTTTGTAAAAAAGTGTTTCTCCTAATGTATGGACTAGACACAAGATACTTTGAATAATAGAATTCAATCTTTCTTTTCTTTATCATCTTTTGTTGTCTAACTTTTATAACAGTTTGTGTGAATGATTCATTTTGGATGGTTGTTTCTTTATTGCAATAAATTATCTATTGTGATATTTTATGCAAGTGTATTAGAGTATTTCTCTTTTCTGTTAGGAGGTTCTTATTTCAAAGAGTTTTCTTCATATGTGTGTCAATGTTACCTGATGTAAATGATATCCATATTACACTTTCCTTGTCAATTCTTCCATCTATCACTTTATCTCTTAAAACTTGATTTGAAGCTATTCAAGGCCTTGTTTGCTGGTGTATATTGCATGGAGTTATCTGTCATTGACATATTTTATTTATTTTTCCGTCCGTTTGCTAGCATTTTATAAAAAAATATCTTTTACATTTTGATGGGTATTATGCTTACACCTACAACGTTCTAGGTGTGACTTATAGTGCTAACACTTGGTATTCCAATTAGGGATAGAATGTGGAAGTGTCGATTGACCCTTCTTAAAACAAATTATTTTCCTTAAGTTGTAGCCTCTTGAAGGATCCATTGATTCTTCTTCAATCTTAGTAATATCCTATAGGAAGGTATTAATCAAGAGAAACTCAATCCTTCCTCTAAATTGATATTTTGGTCGACTAAGGATAAGAGTAAGGTTTGGAAAACCATTCCTCTAGATTAATATGGGGCTGATCCATTCTATATAAGAATATATTTTGTTGATTACTATATGTGTTGAGGGAATGACCAGGGAATGATTAGTTGACCCTTCTTTAGACTTGAGGTTTTCTCATACTCCAGGTTGATTACTTGTATGTCTATCATACTCAAGTGTTTAGAAATAGTCTCTATCTTTCCTTTCAAGTGATCATATAGATATGTTACTTTCTGAGTATCCCTCTACCCATCATCAATAGGTAGTGTGGTTCTCCTGTGCCTATGTCTAAGAGGTGTCATCATCATCAAGTTGTTGCACATAGAACATGCCTTATCTTTCATGGATGTAGAGTCCTTCTTGTGATGGTCATTAGGAGTAGTGGGTGTTGTTATAGAGTGGTTATCACACATCCCTATCATCCATTTGAATTATTACTATTTATCATCATTTTTATTTATATAAAATGTGAATATATTTATTCAATTTAGTGTTAAAGTGTTGAAATTTGTTTTTGTAAAATTTGGACAACAGTATAGAAGAGCACACTGACTTAGAGATTTTATATTAACTTATCATATTTTTATTGGCTTATGTTCATTTATTTTTATCTATTACATTGATTAGATTTTTATTTTGGAATATTGTTTATCTATATTCACTCTAATTAATCTATATGGAATATAGTTGAACTATATTGATTTTCCATAGTATCTTTATTGTAGGTTATCAAAAAAGGCTCCTGGATTGCTAGGTTATGCACACTATGTAGATTTTGTATTCAATGGATTAATATTTTTTTAAGGGATAACGAATCTAAGTAGGACTCAATTTCACAACAATGACATCAAACATGGATGTGTTGTTGTAAATGTTAAAAAGGTTTTAAATGGAGATATTCAATTTCCACATGCATTAAGAAGTATAAATACATCATTATAAACAAAACCTTCTTTTATTGAATGATATGAATCAAAATTTGATAACCACTTTGAGATCTCTCTATAACATGATGAGGTGAAGGAGATAGATAGTGTTGACTCTAATAGTGGAGTTTAAAATATTATACATGAATCTATGTTAGATTTCAATTTTAGAAAAGTTAGATTGTTACATAGATATCCATAGGTCTTCTAAAAAAATGTAAATGAGTTATATTCTATTGAAGTAAATATGATGGGATATTTATCTTTTGGTGTGCTAATGAAGGAATTAGTCTTGTCTTGTGATATTTTCTTGTTATATTTGAAGCTATCAGACTTGTATCCTAATAAACAAAATGGTGTATTTCATGATACCTTCAATATTAAATGTTGAAATAGTTAACCAATTTGAAGGTTCATTGGCATGAACAAACCAAAGTCACAACATCAAGTTCTTAGGAGAAAAGGTAAATCTAGTCCATCAATGTTCTTTAGAGAAAAAATATATTTCCATGGAAATAATTTTAGATTCTTTGGAAGGAGAGGTGGTTCACTTTCCATCACTAGATGTTAGTGAATTGGAGTTTTGATCTAGAAATTATTCATCCCTTTTGATAAGTGCTTATATCAAAAGGTTCTCTTAACATATGGCCTACAAACCACCTATTTGACCTTATTGATGCCCCTTTATATGTGACATTAAAAAAAATGCAAAGGAAACTAGTGCCAACTTTTGGGAAGTATTTGATGCATGTCCTCTACAGTTGATATATCTACATATTTTTAATGGAGATTGTGCCAATATAAAAATTGTGACAAAAATGCCATACGATCCTCTAAAATGACAAATTACCAGTGCATATTCTAAAAGGAAGTTGAGTACACAATCTGTAGAAACATTTGATGAAAGGGTATTCTATGAATAAATGGGTAGCACATTTTGTTGCAATAATTTTTGTATTTCTAAAATTCTATTTTAGTCAATGGTTGAGGGTAATAATAAGTTGAATCTCATGAACGAAAATTCAAGAAGCGACTATGTATTAAATTCTCTGGAATCAAATACCCCTATTGCTAGACAAGGAGAAATGAATAAGAGAAATCTATTTTTGACACAACATATGTATATTAGTATGCATGATATCGATATTATGGAATAAAAAGAATAACTTTCTACAACTATAGGAAAATTTTCAAAAAAATGTGATTTGAAGGTAGTGAATGGTAATATTGAATTGCAAAAATCCAAATAGAATACTATTACAATAGTAGCTAATATTAATTAAATCATGGAGAAAAAATTAGATAAGACTCCATATCTAATTGATTCAATATGTCAAGATGGAACAAGGTCACCTCTCAAATTATTTACTTAAAATATTTATTAGGGATCACTTGGGAAAATGGCTAATGAGGACATCCAATGAATTAGTCCTCCTACAATGTCACAATCCAATTTTAGAAAAGTAATGAAAAATAAGTAAATTCTAGATGTTGTGATCATGAATAAAAACTTCTTTGAAAGGTTTAATGATGTTGTTTCAATCATGAACACGCTTAAGGCCACCACTGATCCAAATGAATTAGAATGGTTGATCCAACTAAAGTAAAATGGTTATGAGTAGTTAAAATAACCCATAATAACTATATTACAAGTTATCACCATACGTACTATGACCAAAAATTATCTTTAAAGAATAATCCAAGCGCTTACTTGAGAATTGTGCATGAAAAGATGGATAAGTCAAATATTTCTATACAAAGATTGGTTAATAAGGAAAATACTATTAATAATGTCATGAATTTCTCATATCTTTGGCGAGTATGCTTACACATGGATACAAGACTAACCACTTCAATATTTCCTTTTTGGATATGAGCTCAAACTTCACTATGGTTTAATTAGATAAATGTCTAACGAATCTCGAAAAACTAATGGTGGATTAATAAGGAGTTTTTCTTTACAAGAGAGGAAAATCAAACTACCCATTGCATGAAGCTTTATTACAATCTAATTTTCATGAAAAATGTTTGTTTTTATGGGTAAGAAGATATGAAAGAACTTAAGATAAGTGTTGATAACATACAATTTTGTAGGTAAAATAGAAAATTTCCACTAATATATTGTTGTAAATAGATAATTATGTAAATAATAATAAAAAACATTGTGTTTACATTTTTTACCCTTTTTAACATCAAGGAAGGTGTTTGACATTGTTGAATTTAGTTTCCTCACCATGAAACATAGATATCATTTATGGAAAGTTATGAACTACATTAAAGGGAAAATAAATATGTTCACTACTAGATATGATGGACAATGTGATCAATTCAAATTTTCCTTTCAAATTTTGGAGTTCTTCTTCGAAAGCGGCTTGAGGAGACTTTTCTAAAATTGGCCTAATGGCCTTATTAGAAATCTCTAAGTGGTAGTGGTAGTCTTCAAAATTGACCCAATGACTAATCTTTGAAAGTGGCTTGATGGGATGAATGAACATTCAAAGCGGTAGATTCATCAAACATTTGAAAGGGCTCGATGAGATGATTTTCAAAAAATGGCACAATGAGCTGAACATTCAAAAGAGTCTGATGGGTCCAACTTTTAAAAGGATTCAATGGGCCTATTATTCAAAACGGCTTGATAGGAGTTGTTTGGAAGAGCTCAAAGTATGCAATTTAGAAGAGGATTTATAAAACAAACTTTAAAATGATCCATTAATGTAATATTAAGAGGGTGTTATGTGTGTCTTCGACCCATGTGACGAAGTTAGATATATGAAGGGAATTAAAGGAGTTTTAGAGGCACCGATTTAGTAAAATAATGAAAAAAATACATCATTTCCAAATTGTGATGACTGAGGGACTTGAGTATGTTATAATATTTATAACTTAATTTATATGAGACGTGTAATGTAACATAACATTAATAAATAAAATTAAGTTTATTACAAATATAAATTTAAAAGATTCATAATAATTAAAAAATACAAACGAACATAAATCTATTTTAATCTTATTTTTTAAAGCTTTTATAAATATAAAAAATAAAAGTTAAAGTAAATATATACTAATTTAATTATATTTATTTCAAAATACTTTAAAATTAATTTTGATATATTTTAAGCATAATGGAGTGAGTCCATATTGAAACATAATTTATAAAACCATCTCAATCCATCTTAACTTCAGATTTACTAAGAATTTAGAAGGATAATGAGGTGAAAACCTTTATTTAGAGTAAAAAAATTTGAGAAAAGGTTTGCACTTGGAGGGATTTGATCCCTCTTGATGCTTGGTAAATCTAGAGTTAAGATGGATCTAGGCTGGTTCTAGTAGCATGTGGTCACATTAAAATTATAGATGATCATCATTATGTATATGCATATGTTTGAGATGAATTTGATCATTTGAAATTTACTAAGTATCATTTATAATAAAGAGAAAACTCACAAGAAGGCCACTTCGTAGCATCAAAATTTTAAATGATCATCTTTTCTTTTATCTACATATGATAGATTTCCCATTCTCCCACACCCTCTATCTTTTCAATATTTTCATATTAATCATATGAGGAAGAAAGTTTATTTTGAAAACTATTCAAAAATTTAAATCTTGATACCTTGTCTCTCTTGTTTTACAATATTAATTATTTCCTTCTGCAATGTCTAAAGCTCCTCATAATTTTGATTCATTCTTTTGCATACTTTTGATTTTAATGCATTTTAAATATACTAACATTTTATATATCTTAATATTATAATGTATTAATGGTTTAAATGTGCAAATACTAACATAGAATCACACCCAATCAAATAAGGTGATAGACTTTATCTTATCACTGAGAATCTCCTTTTCAACATTATAGTACAGATTTTGAAATTAGTTTTCATTGTATTATTGTTAAAACCATTTCACTTGATAAATGTATTGAATCAATTTTATTTTTTCTTTAATTAATACTTTGAACAATTTTTCATGGTAGTATCATCATCACAATTAATACATCCTATCATTTTAGGTTATTGCATTATAGAAATCCATGCAATTACTTGATTACTCTAGAGTTTAAATAGATTTTCCCAGTACCATCATTGAAATCAATGCACTTTATTGTTTTACATTGTCTTATGAATAATGAAATCAATGCAACTATTTGATTGTTCAAAATCATTTTTCATTATATATCGTGTAAAATAAATAAACCCTATTGTTTTATGTTAGGTCATGGATGAAATTAATGAAACATACACTAAAAAAAACCTACGGAGAACTGAAATACATACTGCTGCGTGGTTTACAGACAACATTTCACGCCTATGAAAGTCTATATATCCAAATCATTGCAACTCACTGCACAATCGAAGCATAGAAATGGGGATTTCTGTGCGTTAGTTAGTGGAGTTCTATATTGACCCGGATCTGCTGAGGCGCCCACTGTTAAAAAGAACCACTCTTGGTAATCTCTCGCATAGTCTTATCACGTTGGAAGAAATTGCACCTCCTGTGGCAGCGAAAACAGGTTCAACCATGCAATATCTGGAACTGCTTATATATTTGTTTCTAGACACCTGAGATCTGAGAACCTACCTTTGGTGCGTGCAGGTTTCGTTCTAGTTCATAAAATTAAATTTTTAAAGCTATTTAATAACAGTCGTGACTATCAAATTAAGTGATATTAAAACTTGGTAATATTTTAATATTTTTTAGTAAAACTTAATTATCATTTTAAATCATATTTTTAAATTTTATTGTGTTTATAAGTGCGATGATACACACTATATTACAATACAGTAGGGAAGAGTAACACATTAAAATAACAATAAAACATCAAAATAATAATAAAAAATAAAAAATAAAAATAATAATATTTTTTTTTATCGATTCCATTATAGTGAACATAATTTTTTTAATTTATTATTATTCATTTTTATTTTTATTATATATACACTTTGAATGAATAACAATCAGTGTAGATTTATTTAATTCTGAATCTCCAAAAAGATCAAATCTTTGGAGGTGCAAACTTTTTTTAGAGTTCAAACTTGAGAAAGGTTAAAAGTTTGTACCTTTAGAAATTTGATCCCTTTAAACACTTGAAAGTTTCAAATTCCTTACAGGGTTATAAATACAAAAATCCAAATATTTTCATCACAATAAGAATTTTCTAAAAAAAAATATTCTTATTAAATTTATCATTTAAGAGCTCAACATGCCACTTGCTAGAATTGAACGGTGGGGGAAAACACCCCTCAACACAAACCACTCAACTAAACCCAATTGACAAAATTACATATTGTATTATAAAAAAAGACATGTTAAAATAAAACAATGGTCCATATATTTTACAATTTTGTTGTTACTAAATCTACCAACTTCATTATTTAAATATTAAAGTTAAATTTAAATTTTAACAATATTTATTTGGTTTTTAGAATTGATGATGATGTTGTCCCAGTGGTGTAGAGCAATAGGTCAGAGAGTGCCTTGTTGAGGAACTTGGTAAGTGAAGTCACCTCGTCAAAACCTTGGACCCTAATTTTCAAGACCACTAAAGTTTTTATGACTTAGAAGGTTAGGAAAATATTAATATCATTTCAACTTTTTATTAATGATTTTATTGTTTTTTAAATTTTATAAGATTTAAAATTTTGATTAAATTTCATTTTATCATATTTTACTTTATTTATTTATATGGAAGAAAATTCTCAAAAATTAACCTACATTTCAATGACAAAAAATGTGATTTATATTACTATTGCCAATTTTAAATCATTTTAAAAGTTATATTATTTTTACCGTCATCTTTACCATATTTTCTTAGTCTTATTTAGATTCAGAGTTTCTTTTGTGACAACTAATTTGTAAGGTATTATACTAGAAGAGCACAAAGACCCTCACCCAAGTCCTTAAGGAGACGAAATTTGGCGTTGCTCCGACACCCAAGAGTTGCACCAGTTGGGAAAGCGGGCACCTTAGATGCGTGAACAAGCCAAGGGGATTTCCTAAGCATGAAGCAACCAAGAGAAAGGGAACACTAAAGAGGTTGGGGTGCGTCGACATGAGGAGCACACCAAGGTTGGGGCATGTCGGTCCAAGTGACACAACGGTTGATGGATACATAGTTTCATTTGGGTGCACCGGGTCCGTCAAGGGGCACGATGATTCATTTGGGCATGATGGTTTATGAAGGGGTGTGACACACCCAAAGGATGCAACCATTCATAATGGTGACCTTCGGAGTCCATATAAGAAAACAAGGGCGCACAACCAAGGAAAACAAATTTGCACAATAGGGGGAGAAAGATCAACTACGTGATTATGAGGCAGACTTAGACAAAGAGGGGAAAGCTCCCTCAAGGAGCCAAGTCACTCCACATGGGAGGGATTGTGCTTCCTTGAGGTGATTCTGTGGGAAGAGTTGGGGTGACCTTCTTTTGGGATGAGTTTGGGGAAGTCTTTTCATAGGTATGGGTGAGGCAACTATGGGACAAAACCACAGATCTATGTGAAGTCTTGTGACAGAGAAGAGATGGCGATTCTGTGGTGGCTACACATTTCAGATGCTCCATAGAAGTTGTGAAAGTTGTTACGACAGGCGAGTCTTGGTGTGAAGAATCTATGTATGAGTGTCTTGGTGAGGTGAGGCTAGTTGTGTGACTCTTCCCAAGTTGTAAACCGAGCCGGTAGTGCTCATATTATAACTATTTCTTAATAATAAGACTTAGCTAGGTTAGGAATGTTCTATGTCGCCTGCACTATATTTGTGTGTCTCTTGTTTGTTTCAAAAGTGTTCTCATTGTTTCATGGATGTATGCTTAAATGACTAAGTGTTGAGACTATTAAAAAATGGTCTAAGTATATAAGAGTTGCACTAAAGTAGGTGTGAGACTCTCCCGTAGCCTAGAATGGAGTATGGGTATGCTTTAGATGAAGAAGCATAGTATGGGAAAAGTATCCTTGGTTTTTCCAACCAACCAAGTGATAAATGTCGTCGTGTCGCACACCCTCAAGAGGTGCATGATCTCAATATTAGGGCAGGCACATTGTGGGGACATGATAGATGGTATCAGATCTGATTTGTTGCATATTTTGAAGAAGGGTTTGTAAGCTCTTCAACACTATCTCGATGATAGATGGTATCAGATATTCTTCGTCGCAGATTTTGAAGAAGGGTTTGTGAGATATTCACCACTATCTCGACAATAGATGTTATCATAGCTTTTTTGTTATATATTTTGAATAAGGGTAGGTGAGATATTCACCATTATATCAATGATAGATGGTATTATATATTTTTCATCATATATTTTGAATAAGGGTTGGTGATCTCTTCACCACTATCTTGATGATAGATGATATCGGAGCTTGTTCATTGCTAATTTTAAATAAGGGCTGGTGATATCTCCACCACTATATCAACGATAGATGGTATCAGAACTTGAAGCATGCACTACTATAGTGGTAGTGACAGTGGTGATAGAGCGCAACAAGAAGACAATTTGTTGTGAAGATAATTCAATGGGAATGTTTGTAGACTTGGTGAACCATTTGGTGGAGTGAACTGGTTCATCACAAAGTATTTGCATCAGACTTACGACAGAGGGTTTGGTTGAGAGTGTAGTGGAAGGTTGATTTGGGAGAACAACTTGTATAGACCAAGAGCATATTTTTTGGTGAAACAAAGGACTTGGATAGGGTGGGTGATCACATAACTCATCGTAGAGTTAATCACAAAACCTATTGTAGAGTTGATGGTAGAAGAAGTTTGGGTGCAAACTTGGTGAAGGTTCGGTAAGGTGGATTGAACTTTCATAGAAATAGTTTGGACACAGACTTGGTTGGTTTGGTTTGCGACGGAAGTAAATTCCATACATGTTGTGCACACCTTGAAGAGACTAGGCACATAGTTCATTGGGTAAATAAAGCAATTGGGAAAGGAAAATGACACAAGAATTGTTGCAAGACTTGTCACAGATCTAACCGCAGAAGTGATTGCATAAGTGAGTAGAGAGGGTGATCGAAGAAGTGATTGCAGAAGTGAGCAGAGAGGGTGATCGAAGAAGTGATCATGAAGAGCAGGAGTTATGGGTTGTAGCAAGTGGAAGAACTTGGGTGAGTTGGATGACTTGAGGCTACATAAAGCATATTCCTAGCATGGGAATTAGTTGGGCACATTTTCATCATGAAATTTTCGTGTCAGGCATCGCCGAGAACAACAATTGAGTTGAGTTGGGTTTTTGGATGAGTGGGTTGATCAGAACCTTTGGATGAGGTGACTCTTCACAGAGTCACACAAGTCAATTAATGATAGTATGACTTGACATTCATGTGGTGTGTGCACAATGACTTAAAGTAGAAGAAATCAAGGTGCATAGATGGTAGGACAATAGAGATGAGTTCGTCCGATTGCATGAGAAGTTTGGGACTTAGACAAATTTGTGAAGTGGACAGATGGACTAAACCTTGTATCACAATGAATGTGCCATGCGGGTTTGTGTAGCTACAAATGGTGATTGAGGGGAGTTCATGTAGAGAGTCGGTGGCTTGGGAAAGTGATAGTCTAAGACAATAGACTTGAACCATGGGTGAAATCAAGAATACATTTGTTGGAAGGGTATGGTTGGTTCAAGTGTTGGAGTGAGTTCTTTGAAGGAAATTCAGATGACTTGGTGGTTTAAGTGCAATCCATTTCCACGGTGAAAATCAACAGACTTGAGGGTGACTCAAGTGGTGTAGATTCAAAGAATCCTTGTAACAGTTTTGGATGACTTGATTGGGTGAATGTGCAGAGATATTGGGGATACCTACTTGGACAAGATGTCTTGTGGTGGAGTTAGGAATATTTGGATGCAACAGTGGAGGTGGCTTGAGGAAGCTTCCTAACTCTTTGATCAGGAACATTGGACAGGTCGCTATGGTGAAGTAAGAAGTGAGGTTTGGATGTGTCGAGTTTGAAAGGATGAATGAGGTGTCTTGGTGCTTGCTTCCTTAGCCATATTTGTTGGGTCATGAGATGAATTGATAGTTGCAATGATAGTCTCAAAGTTTGGATACTTTTAGGAGGTGAAAGGATGTTCTGTTCTAGGAGATGGATGGAGTGAGTAGGGAAATTGACCAAGAATTGTTGGCAATCAACCTGAATGGGTAGAACGCAGAGAAAGTGGCTTGGATGGAGTTCACTTGCCTTTGGTATGGGACATTAGATGAGGTAGAGAAAAACTTGGTGACTTGCAAATGATTTTGTGATGACTTAAAATTTGATAGGGTCATTGTTTGGAGTTGGCTAAAGTATTGGTGTGAACATGCATAAGGCATGGAATTTATTTGAGGTGAATCATTCTACTTAGACCACTTTGTACTATTTTTTGGGACATTTTAGGAGTGTGGTCATGTTGGCCACACTCATCGTAGATGTTGAGTTGCAGAGAGGTGACTTTACAGAAGGAGGTGAGTCGAGAAATTGCCTTGGTTTGGAGGATTATCCAAAAAAGAAGATTGTAGCATGAAGAGATTACTTGTGAATGGGAGTTTCTCTTGCTTTGGGAAACATGGTTGAGGGAGAATCCTAACCATTCCAAGGAATAGAGAGGTAGATGTAGTAGCATAGTCGGGTGATGAAGTAGTGGGGAAAATAAAACCAATTGGATGTACGGTTCTTGGTGTAGATGGGATGTTTCGTATCTGAAGATGCAAATGAAGATGGGGAGAATTTGGTCAAGGAATCAAAACTTGTAGAATTGATCATAGTTTGAGTCACAAGGGAAGAGTTGGTTGGATGTGAAGATGCATGGTGATTTCCCTTGACTCTTTGCAGACTTGGATTCTATGCAAACTATGTGTAGAATATTGGATAATTATTCCATGAGGTAGATAGTGGAGTTAATTTTCTGTGAATGACTTTGTTTTGGGGTGAATTCATGGTGTGGGAAGGTGAGGGGTGGCCTTGCCTTAGTCTAAGGTTGTTTCATGGATGAACCAAAATTGTGAAAGGAAGTGACCAATTTGTGCATGTGGGTGTGCAGACTCAAGGAGTGTGACGGTTATATTGGAAATTTGACTAGTACATGACATGGGAAATAACAATAACATGAAAAGGGGGTCGAGGTAAAAACACTCCAATAGGTTTGAAGTGCAAGAATTAGAAATTGCAGAGGATATCCTTGACAAAGGAAGTAGTATTGAGACAATGGTGGACACTTTCGTTAGACTTTGGAGTTGGACATAGTGATAGATATGAAAACATAAAGGACTAAGTTTAGGCATGGAGATTCCCATTTCAAGAACTATATGTGACGATTGGACTAGGTACCCAACTAATGCAGGACTTGAGGCATGTAATGTGAAATGACATGGAAGAGTTGGTTGAGGTATGGGCACAACAAAGAGGTCACACAAGTTCAACACTTAGACATTTTTGAAGTTTTTATTGTAGCAGTTCAAATAGTAGAAGCAACAACAGAACAAAGTGTGATATTCGCAGTGGGACAGTGGCAGGTTGGGAATTGTGGAAAAAATTGGGCAAGAGAAATATTTCCATTGTAGTGGATAGATTGGTCGCACACAAATTTGGGAAGAGGGTAGTGTGGATGGTTGCACAAGTTGTAGATGATTGCAATGCAAGTTGGAAACTTAGGGTTTCCACTTCACAAGCAAATTTAGATTTTCCACTTGACAAAATTTTGGGGTTTCCAGTTGGTAGAAAACTTGGGGTTTCCAACAGACTTAGTTTCAATGGGGGCACAAGTTTAGGAAAAGACTTAGAGATCATAGATTTTTTGGATGTTGTTGAGGATGAAAACGAATTGACATGGGGGAGGATGTAAGGTATTCATCTATAAGGGTGTAGAGACCCTCTCCCAAGTCCTAAAGGAGATGTAATTTGGGGTTACTCCAGTGCCCAAGAGTTTCACTGGTTGGGCAAGTGGATTCCTTGGGTGTGTGAACACGCCAAGGGGATTTCCCAAGTAATAAGTGATAAAGAGAAGGGCCATAATAAATAGGTTGGGATGCACCAACATGATGGGTGCAACAAGTTTGGGGCGCATTGATCCCAAGGGATGCAAGAGTTGATGGGTACAAAGGTTCACTTGGGTGCATTGAGTTCATGAAGGGGCGTGACAATTAGTTTGGGAATGATGGTTCATGAAGGGGCACTAAATACCCAAAGGATGCGACGATTCCCGATGGTGACCTTTCAAGTCCACATAAGAGAACAAGGGAACACAACCAATGAAGGAATATTTTCACAACAAGGAGAGCAATATCAACTCTACGATTCTAAGGAAGACTTGAAAAAAGAGGGGAAAGATCCCTCAAGGAGATAAGTTGTTGCACATGGGAGGATTTGTGCTTCCTTGAGGTGCTTTTGTGGGTATATTTGGGTCAACTTTATTTTGGGATGAGTGTGGGAAAGTCTTGTCACAATTATGGGTGAAGAAGATATGAGACATAACCGCAGGTCTGTGTGAAGTCTTGTGATAGAGAAGAGATAGTGAGTCTATGGTGGATGCACGTTTGGGGTGCTTTGTAGAAGTTGCAATTTTTTTTACGACAAACAAGTGTTTTTGTGACAAATATATGTATGAGTACCTTGGTGAGGTGAGGTGAGTCATGTGCTTCTACCCAAGTTGTAAAATGAGCTCATTCATATTATAACTATTTCATAATAATAGTACTTAGTCGGTTTTTAGGAACGTTTTGTGCTACCCACACTATATTTTTGTGTCTCTTGTTTGTTTCACAAGTGTTCTTTTTGTTTCATGGATGTATGCTTAAATGACTAAGTGTTAAGATTGTTAATAATTTGTCTAAGTATACAAGAGTTTCACTAGAGTAGGAATGTGACTTGACTGTATCCTAGAATGATATATGGGTATGCTCTAGATGAAGAGGCATATCCTAGACGAAGTATCCTTGTGTTTCCATGTAACCAAGTGAGAAATTTCATGGTGTCACATGCCCTCACGAGGTGCATGATTGCAATATTCGAGCAGACACACTATGGGGACGTGACATAATATTTAAGGCTCATATTAAACAATCATATATATATATATATATATATATATATATATGAATTTTGAATATTAACATTTAAATACTTATCTCTCACTGTATAATGAGTGGACTTATCTAATTATTATTTGTACGGGTAGAAATGGAAAACTGTGTATCATCTATATATAATATATGAAGTCATGGATTCATTTTAAAATTATCTTCTTATTCTTATTTAAATATATATAAATTATATTATATACAGTTGGATCCATGAAAACCATTGTTTTTAATTGGAACAATCTCCAAACAAAAGAATAGAATCATATAAATTTTAAATCATTTAAAAAATTATATTACTTTTACCATCATTTGTTTTTGACAAAAACTTGGGAGATATTGTATTAATAAAAAAGGGGCCGCTGAAGCACGCAAAGAGGTACAAAAGAGTGCAAAAATTCCCATAGGCATGTCTAACATCTTAAAAAAGTCTACTCATAACCTTACTAGGCAATTTTCAGTTTGAGCTTTACTTGGTTTTACTACATTCCAAAATTTGTAGGTGATTATTGGGTGAAACCATGAAGGTGGGTAATACTTTCGTGACAATCTGATCTCCAAAATTCTGAATGAGATTTTTTCGGCCGAAAGATATTTTTTTCAGCTGAACTATTTTTCGGCCGAACACTTGAACGTCAAATCGAACGGTACAGTAACAACGCCCTCGATTTTCATGTATAATTTTAGTCAGACGAATGTTTTTCATCCAGCAATATATTTTTGACCGAAAGATATTTCGTTCGAAACCATATTTCGGCTGAAAGAATCTTTTGTCCGAAACCGTCTTTCGGTCGAAATATCCTTTCGGCTGAAAGAATCTTTCGACCGAAAGATTCTTTCGGCCAAAAAATGGTTTATATATTCACCGCACATCGTGATTGTAACCTTTTTTTTAGTATTTGGCGATTGTGAGAGGTTTGAACGTGAGTGTGAGTGAGATAGCTCTCGACGAGTGTGAGTGAGTGAGTGCGGACGTCGTGCTGGCGGCTGGTCGTGTTGGTGGGCAGTCCTGTGGGTGGTCGTATTGGCGAGTGGTCCTGCGGGCGGACAAAGGTAAGCCTAATGTAGGTTTAAATTTTGATTTATTGAAATTGAAATTGAAATTATGTAGGTTTTAATTTTGATTTTTAATTGTAATTTTGATTTTTAAGTCACNTGTGAGAGGTTTGAACGTGAGTGTGAGTGAGATAGCTCTCGACGAGTGTGAGTGAGTGAGTGCGGACGTCGTGCTGGCGGCTGGTCGTGTTGGTGGGCAGTCCTGTGGGTGGTCGTATTGGCGAGTGGTCCTGCGGGCGGACAGAGGTAAGCCTAATGTAGGTTTAAATTTTGATTTATTGAAATTGAAATTGAAATTATGTAGGTTTTAATTTTGATTTTTAATTGTAATTTTGATTTTTAAGTCACAGTCCCATGGACCGTGACTTGGTCGTGGGGGGGCTAGCCACG
>SNQJ01S0040901.1:164779-179778 GCA_010110895.2 Picea sitchensis
CCTAATGTAGGTTTAAATTTTGATTTATTGAAATTGAAATTGAAATTATGTAGGTTTTAATTTTGATTTTTAATTGTAATTTTGATTTTTAAGTCACAGTCCCATGGACCGTGACTTGGTCGTGGGGGGGCTAGCCACGTGGCCAAGCCGTGGGAAGGACAACGACTTGGACATAGGGTTATCCACCCATGACCAAGTCATAGTTTCATGGTCTATGACTTGGCCGCAGGGGGCCAACCTTGTGGCCAAGCCGTGGGCACGCCAACGACTTGGCCATAAGGCTGGCCTCCTGCAGCCAAGTCATAGTCCCGTGGACTGTGATTTGGCCACGGGGGGTGAGCCCCGTGGAAAAGACATGGGCATGCCAATGGCTTAGCCTCCTGCAACCAAGTCACAGTCCCGTGACTGTGACTTAGGGACTGTTTAATTTTAATTTTTAAGATCCATTTTGTTAAAGTGTAAATTTAATTTTAATTTTTAAGGAATGTTTAATTTTAATTTTAAAGGATTGTTAAAGTGTAGATTAAATTTTAACTTTTAAGATCCATTCTGTTAAGGACTGTTTAATTTTAATGTTTAAGTTCCATTCTATTAAAGTGTAGATTTAATTTTAATTTTTAAGGACCGTTTAATCTTAATTTTAAAGGACTGTTAAACTGTACATTTAATTTTAATTTTTAACATCCATTCTGTTGAGGACTGTTTAATTTTAACTTTAAAGGACTGTTAAAGTGTAGATTTAATTTTAATTTTTAAGATCCATTATGTTAAGGACTGCTTAATTTTAATTTTTAAGATCTATTATGTTGTTAATTTTAATTTTTAAGATCCATTATGTTATAAAGTGTAGATTTAATTTTAATTTTTAAGAACTGTTTAATTTTAATTTTAAAGGACTGTTAAAGTGTATATTTAATTTTACTTTTTAAGATCCATTCTGTTGAGGACTGTTTAATTTTATATTTTAAGATCCATTATGTTGTTAATTTTAATTTTTAAGATCCACTCTTTTCTATAATATGAGCCAAACAAATGTAGATTTAACTCTCATCCATTCTAAACACTTTAAGGACGTGTTCCTAAAGCTACATTCTTCTTCCCAAATATTCATACATATGATTATCATCGTAATATATATCCTTCTAAACACTTATAAATTAAGGACTTATTTCCCAAACTAGATTCTTCTTCCCGAATATTCATACATATGATTATCATCGTAGTATATATCCTTATTTCATATGGATTAATATGGATTAATATTGAAAAAGAAATTGAAAACGTATCTAGCAAGATTCTTAAAAAATTCTATTGAAATCATATGATAATACCCTATATAAATGTTATGATCATAATCCCAAGGGGATAAGTAAATGTATTCATCAAATACTGTGATGAAGGGAATTAATCTATATAAATATAGTCTGTATTTTAATGGTTCTTGTTTAAGGGCCAAATCCAATGTTGTTCTCATTTTAGAGAGTCCCGAATGGGAAATCCAACCATTTTCTTTCACATTGTATCGTTAATGTATCGATATAGTAGGTATCCAAAACAAAAAACCTTAGATTCAAAAATTCAATTGTAGAGGTCAGTGGAGATGCTCTAAGCTAGTTGTTGATTATGTAAAGAAGAATTAATAAATTCAAATGATAAAATCAAAGGGAATACTCATAGAGTGTGGAAATTTCTTGAGTGTATTCAATTTGTTCTATAGAATATGTCCCTATAGAGGTTAATTAGCTTACAAAGTTTCTTACAATGCCTTGTTTACCGTTAAATTATATTAACTCTTTTATAAGTTATGTTTTTTTCAATCTTTTTGCACTTGATGCTACAAAACATTGGTTGTAGGTCTTTAATAATGTGAATCTAGATTTTAAAATGTATTCAAAATATTTTGATGATATAAAATATTGGTTGTATGGTTTTAATAATACAAGTAGATTATAAAGTTTATTCAAAATATTGAGGATATTGAAGGAGTCCTACACATGAAATGATGTCCTTATTAGTTGTGATTCTCATATTATAAATACAATCCATGGGATCCCTTGATCTATAACACCTTGAATACCATTGCACCACTTCTCAACAAGTGAATTCATATGGTATGTTTGTTGCATGTAAAAGGATAAAATTCTCTCAATCCCTTAGACACCTTGCATTTACGAATGTTAATTTTCCCAAGGAGATAATACCTTTGATTGAAGGAGTCCTACACATGAAATGATGTCCTTATTAGATGGGATTTTCATATTATAAATAAAATCCATGGGATCCCTTGATCTATAAAAACTTGAATACCATTGTGCCACTTCTCAAAAAATGAATGGATATGGTATGTTTGTTACGTGTACAAGGATAAAATTCCCTCGATCCCTTAGACACATTGCATTTACGAATGTCAATTTTCCCAAGGAGAGAATACCTTTGATTATTGATGCAAAGAAAATAACATGGAATGTATTTCATCCAACCACAATACTTTGGGAATGGATGGCCCTATATTGGATTTGATTCCCAGATATATGCTCCCTTAGTTGAGGCCTCAAAAAAAAATTTCATTAAAAAACTCAATGATTAACATGATTATGTAATTCACGCCAAGTTTTTCATTTTTCTATGTTCTTTATTTAATAACAAGAGAAATAAATATTCATTGCTAAGAGTCATTTATATTTGGACTAGATTGAAAAAACACATCTTGAAACCATCTAGTGACACCTACTGATAATGGGTAAGTAAATATCCCCCTATGCTTCACATGTCCTACATATTGTCATGAGTCTTGGTCACATCTCTGTGTAAGACATGAGTGCCTACTTGTGTAGATTTTGTTTTTCCTTGAAATTCATCCAGTCAACATTTAATGTAATATGATTGTCTTTTTAGTCAGTAACTGACTGAATTTCAATTTTTTTAGTCTCTAGAACAACCAAATTCAACACTCACTTTTGATATGGCTTCTCTTCCAAACCATAGACTCTTATCATAGTAAACTGCTCAAAAAGGAACCAGTCTCCCACTTTGGTGGTCTTTTGCAATTGTAGTGACCCTTTGACTAAAGGAATAATTATAGCGAATACTTCATTTTGGATAATAAATTCTAATATAGAAATAAAAGAGTTTACATACTGCAAAAAATCTTCACTGGTGACATGATCTTCTTACCATAGGCAACCACTCAATGGTTGGGAGAGAAACATGTTGGCTAGTCATTCACCATCCTAGAATTAAAATAACCCAGATGTGAGTAGTTTTGATGGATTAGCATATGATCAAGTGAGATTGGTACATGAATGACCTGGTACCCCTAAAATTTAAAAATTGTTGGTGCATTGTATTTTCCAAGAACTTGCAGAAGTCAAACTTTATGAAGGTTTGATTCTCGGGGTGTGACAAGGCTACTAGAAAACACAAAAACAATGATATCCATTATAAAACTATTATAAATAGAAACAACCTTTGAAACATAGGCAATATATTCACTGAAGTCATTCCCTCAACCTCTAGAATAGATACACCGAAACATAGGTAGTATATTCACTGTTATAACATTGTAATATGTTATAACATATTACAATGTAATATGTTATAACATATTATTATAAAATATAATTAAATTGTGATATGTTATAACATATTACAATGTAATATATGTTATATAGTAATATATGTTGTGACATATTACATTGTAATATATTATGGAAAATCTGCATTAATATAGCACATTAAATAGAAAACAAACAATGAGACATAGGTAGTATATTCAATGTAGTCATTCCCTTAACCTCCATAATAGATACACCAAAATATGTAACAGTCGCTTCGCATTGATAGAGAAACTGATAAATGACATCAATATTTCATGTCAAAGCCTCATTTACAAAGCTAGTAGAAATGCAATTTCAACTTCCATCATCATTCTTGTGATTAGTTGCCTATACCTTAGATTGAAACTATACACTCTTAACTATATTGTAATATTCACATAGCTCATACAGGTAAGATATGCAGTTGATTCCATTGCTTTAGATCTCTCTTAATCAAAGTAAGTAAAACCCATATGTATTGGATAAGAGTATATACCATTTGAAAGACCCTTGTTAATGATATATTACCCTTTGTATTTACACAAGCATTTAGTTGAAGATGAGCTTCTATTAACCTTTGGGTAAGATACTAGTTGAAGATGGTTGGAATCACCCAGCCAAGTCCTGGTTGTCCACGGGGTTTCTAACAGGATGGATCTACCAAAATGATTCAGAGGCCTCAGCCCCTGTATCGACGAGGTCACTGGAAGAAGGTCGGTAAGAATATAAACAACGATTTATAATCGCATATAAATGAATGTTTAGCAACGTCAAATCATCTAGTCACAGACACTTAGTATATAAAAAGGTCTATCATAAACATAATTCCAACAACTTGCAATGATATAATACATTTTCACTATTAATGCCCCCTCCAAGTGTAATATAGGCCTATTTATATTTAGTGCCATTGCTTTATAGATGACAAATTTCTTCCATCCAACCAACCATGGCATAAATTTAATCGTTGATTTTCATGGACTGTGCTCCATACCTATTGGATGCATGAAATATGATTTCCCATATAGATAACCGCTACTCCATTACCAGACTTTGACCCATGTACTATTGGTGGATTTACCAAGGTTATTTATGCTAATATTAAGGAACAAAATTATATTTGAAATGGGCATGGGTAGTGGATTTATGAATCACCCTATTATAATTGTGTCTAACATAAATAACATTTCTATTAATTTTGTCTTATTTGTTTTTCTTTCTTCATAATTTTTGTTGGTCAATGTTGGAGATATTAACTCGTACTTGTCTTGTGCTTAACTTTTCATGAATTTACAAAGGATATATATTGAGGAGAGATGTCGACATAGGATTTTCTAAACATTCCTTGTAGATGCTCTAGGCTCTCCCAAGAAGGAAGAAGAGGAAATCCTTCTTCGACTGAGACACCGAGTGACCAACAACAATCTCGTTAGAGGAGATTTTCAAATGAGTCTGTGAATAGATCAACTGCAGAATGTGGTCAAGAAAGTGCTATGGATGCAACCTTCTTAGATAGGTTTCACATTGATACTCCTACAGCTGAGAATGCAGGGAATACCTTAGGACAAGAGAACATTTCTGATAATTTTCTTTGATTTTCTTTATTTTTGTTGTATTTTTGTGTATTTAAATTTATTTCAAGTTAAATGTTGTAATTACTTTCAAATGTGTGTGTAGACAACGAGTTTAGAGAAATGGATGACAATGAAAGAGAGAGTGGTTGTCAAGAATATTCTAATGTCGGTGTAGAGGGTGAAGGTGGATTTAGGAGGTCACATTGTCAAGAAACAAAAGATTACATGCCTACATCCACCTATTTTTCAGATGTTGGTGATCAAATTTCCTAGGAAGGGATTACCGAAGAAATGACCCTTGAGCGATGCTCAGATGTTAAAATGAGGTTGGAAAACGATTTGGTGGTCTTGGAACTCCCTTGGGAGAGTAAACAAAGCTTACAGATTGTTTTGCATGCATTACAAAACTTTATGGACGCATATCAAAAGATGGGGCCAACCACTGACAATTTTGTAGATCTAATGAGGTGGCGAAATTTAGAGGTGATGGTTCCTGATAAATGGGAGGCAGTAAAAAATAAAGTTTCAAAAGAAAACACAATTTCGATGTTCAACTTCAAAGATGGGCCAAAGCGAAAGATGTTGAAGGTGCAATGTTTTAAGCACCCTGACATTGTAGGACATCTGTATAACATATTTTTGGTGGCATATGGGAAATTTCCATGGAACGATGAGGTTCCACACTATTTTGCAAGACACTTTTATGCAAATTTTTTCTTGCACATGCACCCTAATTATACTAGTCTACTGTCCAATTATTATGGGACTGGTAAATGATGGACATATGATCGCAAAGGGGTATATCGAAATGCAACATTTTTGAGGCCTCCAAAACCTTTAGTACCTCTCCCAACAGGGGAATTTGCTTCACATTCAGAGTTGTGAGCTACATCAGAGGTTGGCAAAGAGGCTAGGAATGCAATCGAGGAAAATTTGAAAGCGATTTTTTATGGTGTTGATGTTGGTATGAACCGTCAGCGAGCGGAAGCCAATTCTCGGGCCACATTTGTTTATAAAATAGATGCAGAGTTCGATACTATGTCATTAGAGGATGTTAAGGAGTATGGAAATTTTTTTCGTGATGGTTGGAAGGTCATTTAGAATGATGACCCAAACAATAGATTGGTATGTGTTCTAGTTAGTAAATTTTTGATGCATTTTAGGATAGTTTACTTCTAATTCTAGATTTAGATATCATTACATATCTATTGAAATAATAGAGTTGCTATTGTCATTAATTGTAGTTTGGAGATATGTTAAATGAATATCCAGTAGATAGGAAACTTGATTCCACAAGTTTAAATTTGGATGGGTTGAATCAGGTATGTGTTTTCTAATATCCATAGATGAACACTTTAGTTGTCCAATCTCCAATATTTTGAATAGGAGATCAACAAAATTTATAATTTTGTATAAATGTGAACACATCAAATCCTAGATTTAGTTCTTAGTTGTGTTGTTCACATATCCCTGTTCCATCTCCTACTACTTGGGGAGATTTGTCTCAATTCTCATTGGGAGAGTTTGAAGAGGGTGGGAGTTCACAGGTATCATTTAATGTGTTAAAATCATTTAAATTTAATGTGTTATAATTATTTAAATTTAATTTTCAAATTTTCAAATTTGAAATGTATTAGATAGGGTAATGTGAAGAAGAGAGTACCTGAGAGTGTGCTTGTGAGGGAGATTGAGATTGAGGAGGAAGCACCCAGATTTGGGAAGGATGCGTCCATTCAGGATGATTCATAAATGTATGTTTTTAACTTTTATCAATTTTTTGTTTTATCAATTTTTTAGTTTATCCTTTCCTATTCAATGTTTTGATCAAAAATTTTGAAATATATAGAACCCCTAGATAAGATTATTGTTGTCTTAAATGGTGTACATTCAAACTTATTTAAGGTTAGATCATGATTAAGACCTAATTTTGAACTTGAACATTTGATTATTTGAGAACAGACTCTATCCCACATCAGAAAAGAGAAAGTTTCTAAATTTTCTTCGATTGCATTCATTTCTTTCTTATCCAAGAAAGGCGTAGTATGGAAATTTGTATTTTCTACATACAATGAAGTGATTTACTTCTTGCCAAGGTATTGTCAAACTCTTAACTAAATTGGTTACTAATCACAAAAACCAACATTCAAGTAGATTTACAAATAAGCTATGCATATGTATATATGAGCTAGCTCATACATAATTTCAAAGAGCATTTGATTATATGTAATATGAATACATCCCAAAGATGAAAGATTTAAATGGTTTTTGAAGAATGACTTAATATACATGTGAAGATTTGTGTTTTCTTCATGTACATGCAAGATTATATGAAAACATCTATTCCACCGCAGAAAAAGAAGATAAGTATTTTCCGGAAGAATGGTTTTTAAAATGGAGATTTGTGAATTTTTTTATATACAAGTAGTTTTTTGGAAGAATGACTTAATATGGAGATTTATGAGTCCTTTAATTTGAAAGGGAATTATGGAATTTGATTATATGATCACTGCAAAAGAGGAGATAAGTATTTTACTGCTGACGAGATTAGTATTTTATTGTTGTGTAAATAAGAGAAAATAACATCACCTGGAATGAGAATTTCACCTAAAGGATTTGAGACTTTATCCACAAGGAGATAAGTATTTCATTGGAATAATGAATTAATATGAATATTTGTGAACTTTCTTTACACATAGTTCTGTATTTATTTTGTGATTATTATCTAACTCTAACTCCGAACACATTTTTGTTTTTACCAAGAACACAATTTTTCTCTTTAATTTTTTTTAAGATTTTAGATAAGATTTTACAAATAGCTTAAATCATGTATGTTTAATGCGGAGAGTAACTATATTTTGTTTAACTGTGGTTGGGTATGTTATTATTTAGTTAAAGTATATATGCTAATATGTGTTATTTGTTTTTTTATTATTATTGTTTTTTATTGTTTCAGATGTCTAAATTATATTTGGTGGAAACTATGTTTACATTATATTTAGTGGGAAAGAGTATGTTGGAGGATGAGACTTAACTCTTTTAGTATGTATGTCAGTTTTGTTTTAATCACAATTTTTGAATTCTGTTTTTTTTGCAGGTTTGAATTGCAGGTATGAAGTGATCTATTTTAAATTGATGGCTTAGAGTCCAAAATTTTGGAGTTAAATGTCTTAGTTTTTGTTATCATCCTAAAATGGATGTGGAACCTATGTATTTCACAGTGTAACTATTCAGAATTTGATTATAATATATATATATATATATATATTTGATATTTTTGGAATTCAAAATATCAATTTATTGTCTCATATTTGATTTCTCTTATATTGTTAAATGTTGAAATATAATTTCTTTGTCAATGTTGAAATATAATTGCTTTGCTTTGATAATTGTCTCTATCTTTACTATGTCAATGTTGAAATAAAATTGCTTTGTTGTTAATTTGTTAACCACCATTACTAATGTAAGAATAACTATGGTTTGGTTTGGTTCAAGACTTGGCTTGATAAATTGTGGTGGTTTGACCAATGCTCAAAGGTGTCTGCACTAAATTGATGGATAAAAAGTGGCAAAGTTGTTAGTTTTAAACTAATGTTTTGTATATTCTTCTTTTTACAATGCATTAAATTAAGCATCAAACTCTTAAATACTTTTTTACTATGTATTAATTTAAATGCTTCCTTTTATGTTCACTGTGTACTGTTAAAAATAAATGATAAAATTAAACATATTTCATTTTGGAGTGTTCTTGGGCCTATGGGGACTGATAAAATTTAACATAAAGATGGACTTTTGGGCCTATACTACTATGTATTAATTTAAATGTTGCCTTTTATGTTCACTGTGGACTATTCAAAAACACATGATAAAATTCAACATATTTCATTGTGGGTTGTTCTTGGGCCTATGGGGATTGATAAAATTCAACATATTTAATTGTGGACAGATAAAATTCAACATAAAGATGAACTCTTGGGCCTATCCTACTATGTATTCATTTAAATCCTTTCTTTTATGTTCACTATGGACTATTCAAAAACACATGATAAAATTCAACATATTTCATTGTGGACTGTTCTTGGGCCTATGGGGATTGATAAAATTCAACATATTTCATTGCGAACTGATAAAATTCAACATAAATATGAACTCTTGGGCCTATGGGGATTATTATTACTCCTTTCCTACTTTTCCATAAAAACATTGATGGTTGCAGGAGATTCCAAGGTCACTATCGATTGGATAAATTCCAAATCCAACCTTAACTTGATATATCTCAACAACTGGAAAGACAATATCATAAGCTTAAATAGTAGATTTGAATTTATCAAATTTAGCATGCACATAGATAGTTCAACAAAGTAATAGACAAGATCAGAAGCTTAAATAATAGATTTGAATCTATCAAATTTATGCACGTACATAAACAGTTCAACAAAGTAGCAGACAACATCTCCAAAATGGCACTCAAAGGAAATTTTGGCTGACTCTTTTATGAAGAAATTGTTGATGGAACTATTGTATGTACATAAAATTTTTACATTTTCTAGCTTGGATGTTTACAGATGTCCCTTTTTTGAATAATTTTGTATATGCCACTAGATTCCTTTTTATAACTTTACTACAATGTAAAATTGTGGAAGGAAGGAAAGGCTATAGATCCTTTTTTATCATAACTTTCTAGATCCATATGTAACAAAAAAATTCATTTGATTCTAATAGAATAACAGTGAAACTATTCTTTTCGCGTGAAAAAAAGAAGAAAAAACTAAGAAAATTAGTGTAACAATGGGTTAGAAGACATATAAAGAAATAATCACTTGAACAAATGGAATAATGAAGAAAGCCACTATAAATATTACAAAGTAAGAGAGACACACACAAGGGGATCTACACACACTTGAATTTGAACCTATGAAATTTACATGGTCTTTATCATTTCGATATTTTCAGAGAGACATGGTCTCACATTTACATCAAAATCTCAATTTACATGAACATCTCAATGAAAGGTTTTAATGGTCTTTAAATTCACCTTCTTTCTCATACGAACAACCATGAGAAAGCTACAAAGATGATAACAATAGCTAAGAAAATAACAAGAAGAGACATAAGAGATATTGAGATCACTCATATAATATTTTGTCTTGTCTTGATTTTACTTGCACTATGTTTATTTATATAAAATATTGGATGAAATAATTTCAATATACTATTTTCTAGATTTCAAAAAAAATTATCAAATTTTATAGTTTTTTATGAAATTTCAAAATGAAATATTCAAGAAAATGTGAAATAGAAATTAAATTTTATAGTTCGTCAAATTTTATAGTTTCTTATGAAATTTCACAATGAAATATTCAAGATAATGTGAAATAAAAATTATAGTTTCTCACTTATAATTTATATTTTGTTTGATTTGGAAATATGGTTGAAAATAGTCAAAACATGTCATCAAATTTAATATAAGTAAGCGATCTTCATTAAAATTTATATTGATATTAAAAATTATCAGAATTTAAAGTTTTTCTAAGACATCAATAATCCCTTATAATGACATGGAAATGGGTCATATTTTTGATATGAAGTTATCATTTTCCTATGAAAAAACATTGAACAATCAAATTGCAAATAATGAACGCATTTATCAGATATGTAGTAAATTGATTATATGCATTAAAGGATTTGTGTATACGATTTGGATAATTTGTAGGATTAAAGTATAATCATCCAAAGTATAGGTGAATATAGGTTCCCTAGATACAATCTATAGGTTCTTTATTGAATGGACCATGAAAGTAAACTAAACTGGAAATGATTCTAGAATCCTAGATATTCATAAATACCTGTACTTTCAATGCAAAATATAAAATTCTAGAATGTACATGTGTCACTTTTAAAAAAAAATCATAATGGTATTCCATTTTCAATTATTCGTTCATGATCGGCTTTGGACATTTTCCATTTTCTAACTTTTGTTTTTTTTCTTGATTAAACTTCTATTAACTTTATGCGCATTGCACATACCAAATGACTATATTGACAACTTATGACATCTGAATGGTAGTCTTGAAAGTGAACATGAGTATCGGTTTGATGGGTTTCTTGAAAAAAATATCCTTTCAATACAATGGATCCTCTTTCATATATAAAACTGTTATCATCAAAATCTTCTAATAGCCTCATCTTTTGTTCTGTGCGTCGCATCAAATAATATTTCACATTTTCAATGTTGTCTACAGGTGCAACCATGACAAAGACATCTCCTGCAAATAATTGGATATATTGGACAACAAATAGTTCATGTTAGATTATCACAGAAGTACATCTGCAAGTTATTTGAAAAAATTTGAACATAAAAATTACCTTCTCTAACAAGATCAAAAACTCTATCGCCATGAACTGACACTATAGTTTCATTTGATTCCACCTCCTCTGAGCTTGCAAGTGGAATTTTCCCTTTTACATTAATTTCAGTATGTCTCCAACATTTAACATATTCTTCATTTTCGTTTTCGCAAATATCTATAGATTTTGTGTCCTCTATGCAAACTGAACAAAAAACAAGATTCATTTCTTCTATCAAATGCAAACACATTTTGATAACGTTTTGTTTTAACTGAATGTATTTTTCATGTCCCATGTACTGTACTGGCATCATATGGGATTGATATATTTACATCTTGGATTCCAACATACCAAAAAAACCTGCACAAGACAAGAACTTGTTAACTTGTAATCTCTCAAGAAAATGATTGAAGATTGAATATAAATTTGAACACGTTCAAATAAAAATATCATGTGTACATGTATAACAAATGTGTATATATACACACATGCGCACATCCCTTGATGGATTATATTCATGGCTTAGCGCCATTTTGCACCATTCAACAACTTGTTCAGTGTATTCAAATCGATCGACATGAGGGTTCATCTGATACCTTCAAAGTGCTCATTTTACACATGCCCATGCACCATCGTGCTCTCCTTTTCCATTACCAGTCTCAAAAAAATTCCAACAATGTGTAATGTTTGATTATTTATGAAGACGACATAACCAATAGAATGATCGTGAATATTTGAACTGACCCACACACCCATCTGACCATATCCAATGTCGATCGAATCTGATTTCATGTTCTTTCAATGAATCATAAAATTTATCGAAACAATGTTGTACATAATGTGTGTCGTGTGCTCGATCATCACTTATGTAAAATTAATATTCTTTAATAACATGTCGATTATCATTGGTTCTTTCTATGTTATCAAGACTCCATTGAGAATGTCTATATAAAACGTGGACAAATATCGTGACTTGATCAGAATGATAATATTCACTCTGTATTTCTTTTTGTGCAGCGAATGTGTAATTCTCTGCAAAATCAACTACATACAAAATTGTCCCTGGTAGAAACACTTCATGGGATTGTTTGAATTGTAGGTCTTGCCATCAATCTCTATGTGAATGCTTGGTGTATTTATAAATTTCTTCCTCAAACTTCTTCAAAAAATCTATCACACAAATTTTATCTACTATCAAATCAATGCTTTTGGAAACAACATTTGAAGAATGTGGAGCCGTGTTGTTGATATATTCATATCTCTTCTAATTGATTGTTATATTAGAAAATGATTGATCATTCATATCAATATGATACTTTGAGTGAAACAAACTTAGATTTCCACAACGATCACATTTCTTTCCACCAACACATTTTTTTTTGTAAAATAAATCATCACCTTCTCTTTCACATAGAATTTCATATATAAAAGCATGGAATGTGGAAGGAGGAGGTGAATTTGGCCATAAATTTTTACCAAAATAAAAAAAAAAGTGTCATAATACAACTCAAATTCCACATGATAACGACAACAACAAGTGTCATGAACAATGATGGGTCTAACAACCCATGGTTTTTGTTGCACAAATGTATTGATGAAAAATTTAACTTCTTTGTGCTCTTCTTTGAACTTATTGAACAATTCTATTTGTTTCATTGACAATATATGTTTTGGATGTTCTTCATATTGTTTCCATGCTATTCTTTGTCGCAACACATCCCTTGTATGTGGTGAAACATGAGATTATTCCAACCAACAATTACGGGCCAATTCTTTAACATTTTCTGCAAGTCTATCGTTGTAGGGTTGTCTATAAATCACTGTCCAACAAGCCAGTTCATAATTTGCATCTATTTGCAATCAAAATTTTCTATGTTTTTGCAATGTTTTTCTTGACGTTCACATCATTTTTTTCCATGTGTCATGTCAAACGATCTTTTATATTGCTAGATGAAACAAATGCTGTTTGTATCAGTCTACGTGCAACACTAACATATTTTTTTCAATATTTTCCAAAAGATTTTAATACACTAGTTATATTGTCAAAGACATTCTGTTTCACCTTTGTATCTTTTGTCGACTTTTGAATACCCAATAATGATGTAGATTCTTTTAAATTTATTGACTTTATTAGTCATAGTAAAAGTTGAGCTTGTACTATTACTGATCCATCTTGAAAAAAATATTATACATATTCTTAGTTTGATATCTTATATTGTAACATCCCGCTCTGGCGCACAGAGAAAACTTATTCTTTGAGGACACTTGCTCGCAAGTGATCCAAACTATTATGATATTAAAACATGTATCCTTGATTATGATGCGTTATGGTAGATTACATGATGTTGTACTGCATTGACATAGACAAGTGCTATTGACTCGGTTTTACTGAGTGTGCAGGGTTTTGGACTTTGAGGATGCAGAGGCATCGACGAAACCCCTTGGACTCCGGATCGAGTCAGGGAGTGTGCTATTGGGGTTTGATTGTTTTACTGTGATATTAGTACATTTGATTAGATGATATGATGTGGATATGTTCTGACATGATTTGTTGATGATGCAGGCTAACGAAAGCTTGCTGACCAGACTCACATATGGAGTAAAGGGGCCACACACGACTACTAGAGAGGTTGAGGGAGAGGTCTGGACAGTAGCCTTGCCACAACCTACTAGAAACCCCTCTGCGGCTCGAACTATAGGTTAACGATTTCCTAGTTCGAGAGGACCCACAATGCCACGAGGGCAGACTGTGACAGTCGCTCGCAATGATTCTAAGGGGTGCGCAATAAGGCAGGGGCCTTATTCCTTAGAAGCCCTTAGTCTCCCACAAGTTCACCTGGCGGAGTGTTGACTCCAGGGGTTATTGATGTCTACCAATTAGTCAAGAGGCGAGTGGCACCCTTGGAGCACATGGTGCGTCTTGAAGGGCACGTCACGCAAAAGAAACAAAAGAGGCGAGTGGCACCGTTGGAGCACGTAGTGCATCCTGAAGGGCACATCGCGTTGATAATGATAAAGGAATGAACCTAGATGGCCCTAAGACATTTAAAGCGTTAAGAAATTAAAAAAAAAACAACTCCCCTAATTAAATGTCGCCCAGTCTAAAATATAAGTTGTAAGTTTAAAACTTCGCTAGGGGTAAAATTTTGTCTACCCTTAGGAAAATATCTCTATAAAAATAAAATGATAAAGTTTAAAATAAAAACCACTTAAGAAATAATTGTGGACTTCATAAATTTTTGGGTAAAATGAAGAGAGTAAGAACTTAAATAAAATCTGTGGATAAAAGGTAAAGAAGAATTTAATTATTTAACTTGAGAAAGTGTAAAAAGATATTAAATTATTAATAAAAGGAAAAGAGGTAAATTGCACAACTATCGTTTTTAGCTCTAATAAAAAGGGGAAAGAGGGAAATTATAAAAATTCGGAAACTAGGGAATGGAGGTAACATAAAAAGGGAAAGAGGGGAACTTATGGTAAAAAG
>SNQJ01S0040902.1:0-16586 GCA_010110895.2 Picea sitchensis
CTTTCTCTTTATTTGTTTTTTAATGTAAATTTAAGAAGAAAAAAAAAGTTAGTAAATGAATTTTCAAGTAACCATTTAGGATCCAATTTTGAGTTTTTTATTTGTGTAGGGATTTGTTTTCGAGGTCACAGTTTCAATTAGGTCATAATTAGTTGCAATTTTAATGTTTAGAAAAAAAAAACATTTTTCTTTAGGTAGCGTCACATGTTTATCTAGGTGTTGATTTTACGGTTTTTCTAAGCAACTATTTTATGTTTTAAGGCCATGCTTGAAAAAAGTTGTAATTTTGACCCAGTTAGAAAAACGGGTGCTATCGGTAGCACTAAATTTGATTTGGGGGTTGATTTTAAAAAACAATTGAGCAACCATTTGATAATATAAGCCCGTGCTTGAAAATAATTGTAATTTTGACCCAGTTACAAAAAATGGTGCTACCGGTAGCACCACTTTTTGATTTCGGGGTTGATTTTAAAGTTTTTTTGAGAAACCATTTGATCCTTTGAGCCTATGCTTGAAAAAAGTTGTAATTTTAACTTGGTTACAAAAAATGGTGCTATCTGTAGCACCACTTTTTGATTTGGGGGTTGATTTTCATGTTTTTAATGCAAAAATATGGGTTTTAAGGGGTAGAGTTCTCGTTTTGAGGTCATTGTTCTCATTAAGTTGGTAACTTTGTGCATCCTGAGGTGCTCTTCTTGTCTGAAACACTTCCAGCCCAATATGAATCAGTATAACCATATAGTCTAAAGTCATGATCTCCAGTATTACAGAGACCATAGTCCAATGTACTCTTAATGTATCTCATCACATGCTTTGCAGCTACAAGGTGAACACACATGGGCTCCACCAGATACTGACTCAAGGTGTTCACATCAAAGCATATATCTAGCCTGATATTCGTTAGATACATCAATGATCCAATAATATTTCTGTATAGTGTAGCATCAACCAACTCTAACGAAGTATCAACCAGGAGCTTCAAATTCATTTCCATGGGTGTGTTCATGGCTTTATATTCCGACATGTCAAATCTCTTCATTATTTCAACTACATACTTCCCTTGGTTATGGAAGATCTTCTCTGGGCTCTACCAAACTTCAAGACTTAAGAAATAATGCATCGAGCCTAGGTCTTTCATCTCAAACTCTGCAGCGAGCTTCTTCTTTCAATTTGTGATGATATTTTCTTCTATAATCAAGAATAAATCATCCACATATAGTAGCAATATAAATGGATCATCATTCATAGCCTTGAAGTAAAGGTTAGGATCAACTTTTCTTTTGGTAAATCCCAAGCTCGTCAAGAATCTATCAATTATTCCATACCAAGATGTAAGAGCTTGCTTCAACTCGTACATGGATTTCTTCAACCTGCAGACATGAGTCTTCCTGTCCCATACTTTGAACCAAATTTTCAAATCACATTGTACCAACCCGGTACACTTTCTCAACTGCAACTCAATATGTATAAGCATGTGTTGGTTCTATGTGCTTTCTGCAAAGAACCATCTATCTCACTTCCTGAGAGTGTGTTCTCTACTCTATGCAATTGTTCCTATGGAATCGAGACTCTGCACCTGCAACTACTATTTCTGAAGCTGAGAATGACTGCTTTATTCTCAATGTAGCTACTAAATTCTGAGAGTAGGTCCTCTATTCTATCATGGAAACATATTCATCTGAGAGTGGCTCAATAACTAATACTGAAGGTAGTTTTTCCTCTTTCATGGAGGTAGCTCAATCTCAAATATAGGGACTACTCCCCCTAAATCTCATATTGTATCAGAATCATAGTTTTTCTAGTTGTCTTCATGAATACTTGAACTATTTCTTCGATTACTGGAACAAGTGTCTCATCATAGTCTTCTCCCTCTTGCTGGGAGAATTTTCTAGATACAAATCAGGCTTTGTACATCTTTATATTGTTATCTGCAGCATGCTTGATCTGTTAGATCAATCTTGGAACTCACCATTGATTTCCCTTCTGGTCTCAAGGAAAAAACCATATCCCAATCCTTCTGACTGGATTCCTCCTCTGTCATTGAAACAATGGAATATTCTCAGGAGATTCCATATCTCATAGAGGTCTCTGAAGCTACGATCTAGTCTTCTCGACTCATAGCATATGTCTGCTAGTCCTGGAAGATGTCTCTTTTTCCCATATGATCCTTTCTGATATTAGGCTTACTCTGAGTCTTGATTTATATTGAGTCTACAAAAACTTCATAGTCTCTGCAGGATATACTTGGTGTTGAATACCAAGTCTTAATATGAAAAGTTGAGTTAGACTTCAAACAAATTCTGCTTCCTGTCAATATGGATTCATTATCCATTGACCAATTCTACCGTGAGTTCTATTCTAATGTTTGATCATCTTTGGAGCCTTATGCTCCTTACAATAAATCTCCATATGAGATACTCTATATCTCAAAAGTAGCTTCTTCTTCATATTCTTTGGTACATGGATGTATACGGTCATGTATACAACTTAGGCAGTCTGCTCCATGTCCAATTTAATATGTTGCCTCCTGCAACCATCACTATAGCTTCCTCAGGGTTATCACCTGTGACTTGGAAGGAACAAGAAAAACAAGGGAGAAACAATAGACAAGAATAATACTCTTTATAATAATAATAAAGCAATAGAAAGAACAATCGTCACAGTAGCTCCTTTATAGATATCACTTGTGACCTTCCTGAAACAAGGGTAAAAGGTAATAAATACAATAATAAGAAATGAGAGAAACACTCTTCTAGTATTGTGATCAATCATTCCTCCATGGTAACATGGAACCAAAATAAGAAGTTTCTCCTAGAGGAGATGTTAGTTATATCTGTTAAGTGATTACAATAAGCATTTATCTCAATAATGTTGTAACGTCCCCGGCCATCAACTCCATTGTCGGGCAATGCTACTACGTGGAACAATCTCATACATATATATGTAACATACATATTTAATGAAAATTAACCAAACAATATAGAGTAATCACATGATTATTGCTAACATACAAAAATAATGGAATTAACAGTAATTCCTAATTGCAACGGAATACATGATACATTTCAAAGACACATACATGTATCACATATCAATTAAGTACATAATTAATACTTATCTTTTAACTGGAATAACACCACCAATTGCATGCATACCTTCCATGGACCTCCCAATCTTAGATCGTGCTGCTCATCAATCTCAGTGGTAGGTCACCCCCGAGCTGGGACTAAGCTCCATCGGGTAAGGGAATCCTAGGCTAGGCAACATCAACAGGAAGAAACATGGTTTATGAATATGGATTCTCTCCCATGAGCCACTTTTGCTTACTACTCATAGACTCTCGTTCCTCACATGCCTGTCCCACCCCAGGAGTATAAACCTTCACTGTCACGCTGGACAGTCCTTCGGTTGCTAAACCTCCCTCTCCTTGGGCTTCAACAACAAGCTAGTCTGGAATTCTCCGAGCTCTGTGGAAGCTACAGGACCCCTTCCAAGAGTTATCACTTCCTCCATTCACTCTCTCACCTGGAGAGAGTCTCTCATAGGTCCAACAACCTACTTCTTCAACCACAACCACCTCTCTCACCTGGAGAGAGTGTTGCACACAGGCCTGACAACCATCTTCTTCATCTTCATTTTAGCACAAGGAGGACAACAGTAAGGCTCAACAAGGAAGAAATGATGGCAACAGTTCACACTCAGCCAAGGGATTGCATGGCCACAACAACCCACAATTATAACACACACAACATAGACAATTACAGTATGCTCAGGTTTCACAGAAGACAATAACCCAAACAATTAAGCATGAACTTGGATTTGCAGTGTGGATAAACTGGGTTCACAGGATGCAAAGGAGACATGGCTCAGTCCATGGGTTTGCCACTGGTTTTCAGGGTGCGTGACAAGGAACCAATGCAGAGATCGAACGCAAACTCAAACGGTTCAGACGGAGGATGCCTCGGCTTCTCACGAAAACATCCTAGGTTGGCCTCATGATTTCGAGTTTCAGAGCTGCGTGAGGTATGCAGAGATCAGACATCGAGGCCACACGGTTCAGAGAGCGGATGCAAGAATGGAGATGATCCCCCATCACGACTCGATTCTTAGGTTAAATTGCATGTGGCTGGGCCGACACATGTTGCCCATGAAGCTGCATGCACTCCATCAAGTATGTGTTCCCTTTTCCAAGAACTTAGGATAAAAATATACCTTTCACACCACTTTGGAATAATAATAAATTATTATTCAAGGACTTAAACCCTCAAGCTTAGCCCCTCTTCCAACCTTTCAGCCCCCTCTCCCTTACCTAGCCTTGTGGAAGCTTAGTCCCCCATCACTCTTTCTTCGTGGTCGGTTGGCATGCAATGATGTTTATATTTTATTAATGATCTTCATAAGTACATATATACAAATCAATCTCCTGGCCTTTAACACCTAGGCTCTTTGGCCTAAATAACACATAAGCCCACCAACTTATATACACTTGGCTCACCAACCTATAGACATGATTACAATACATAATATAATTGGGGCATGTCCTTGGGGTATTACAATCCCCTCCCCTTATTTTTTCACTGTCCTCAGTGCAACTTTTACACAACATCACCAAGATTTTCAAAATCTTCAAAAAGATGTGGGTATTTTGCCCACATATCCTCATGCTCCCATGTCGCATCCTCAGGACTGTACCACATCCACTGGATATTTATAAGCCCTATGGCTCGATTCTGGAGTTGTTTTCTTTTCCAATCCAATATGCACACAAGTTGCACTTGCAAGTCACCTTCTTGCTCCACCTGAATCACATTCCAATCGATAACATGATTAGCATCAGGTATATATTTCTTAAGCAATGAAACATGAAACACATTATGTACATTCATGGATGCAGGTAATGCAAGCATATATGCAACTGGCCCAATCCTTTCTAGGATTTCAAATGGCCCACAAAATCTGGCTGCCAACCTTGAATAGTTTCCCAGCCTCAGGGAACTTCTATTGGCTTTCACTTTCAGGAAAACATGCTCTCCCACTTTAAAATCTTCATGGGTTCTGTTTTTATCAGCATAACTTTTTTGCCTGTCTTGGGCAGCCTTTAAATTCTGCTTAATTTTTAGCATCTATTCTTCCATTTCCTTGAGCAAATCTGGCCCAACCACTACTCTATCAGCTGGATTATCCCATCTTACTAGAGTATTGCACTTTCTACCATAAAGTGCTTCAAATGGGCTCATCTTCAATGATGCTTGATACCCATTGTTGTAGGCGAACTCTACCAAGTGTAGGTAGTCTTCCCATTTAGATGGTTTGTCCATCACATACATCCTTAGCGTGTATTCTATTACTCTATTCACCCTCTCTGTCTGTCCATCAGACTCAGGATGATAAGCAGTGTTGAAGTTCAGATTCGTTCCGAATCCTTTGAACAACCCCTTCCAGAAATTTCAGGTAAATTTCGGGTCCCTATCAAACACAATTGTCTTGGGAATACCGTGCAATTGTGTTATTTCCCTCATAAAAATATCAGCAACGTTAGCTACCTTGTGAGTAGTCTTCAATGGAATAAAATGGGTAGCTTTCGTAAGATTTTCCACCACCACCATGATTGAATCATGTTGCTTTCCTGTTCTGGGAAATCTTGTGATGAAATCCATTGCCACTACCTCCCACTTCCACTCAGGAATGGGTAAACGTTGCAACAACCCTGTTGGGTTCCTGTGCTCAGATTTAACCTTCTGGAACTCCATACATCTGGAGATGTATTCTGCAATCTCTTTCTTCATACTTGGCCAAAAGTAATGTCTCTTGACTTTTGCTATAGTTTTCTGATATCCAGGGTGCCCAGCATAAGGCACATTATGCATTTCATTCAAATCATAAGTTTCAAGTCCTGGACATTAGGTACATAAATTTTGTTCTTGTACAGAAGTGTTCCATTGGTTTCCAATTTATAATTTTCCACTTTCTCTGGCATCTTGCCTTGTTGTAGATTTTCTACCAAATACCTGTACTGCAAATCTGCATTTGCAGCCTCCAAAATTTTTCCTTTAATATAAGTTCAGTACATGCTAATGGTTGTAGCATGCAATTCATGCGCTCTCCTGTTGAGTGCATCAAGCACTTTTTTTTCCTTTCCTTTGATATGCTTGATATCAAAGTCATATTCACGAAGAAACTCCAGCCACCTACTCTGCCTAGCATTCAAGGTTGGTTGATCAAACATATACTTCAAACTATTATGGTTTGTCCTCAGTTCGAACCTCCTTCCCATGAGGTAATGCCTCCATTTCTTTAGAGTCTGTACTATTTCTTCCAACTCCAAATCATGAGTTGCATAGTTCCTTTCATGCTCTTTCAACTTTCTTGATTCATAACAAATTACGAATCTATTATGATTGAGGACTCCTCCCAGTCCTTCTTTGCATTCATCGGTGCACACTACAAAGTCTTCATTTAGATCTGCAATCCTTACGATTGGAGCACTGGTTAACAACTACTTCAATCGTTGGAAGCTTCTCTCACATTCCTCTATCCACTGAAATGTCTTCTCCTTCCTTTGCAAGGAAGTGATAGGGTGAGATATCCTCGAGAACCCTACGATAAACCTTTTGTACTAACCAAGTAGACCCATAAAGGATCTGATTTCCGTTACATTCTTTGGCACTGACCATTCTCTGATGGCCTCAATATTCTTAGGATCTAGAACTATCCCATCCTCTGAAATAATATGCCCCAAGTAATGGTTCTGTTTTTGATAAAATGAGCATTTGCTCAACTTGGCATACAGTTGGTGCTCTCTTAGCACTTGCAACACCATCCTTAGATATTGTTCATGCTATTCCTCTAACTTGGAATACACCAAAATTTCATCCAAGAATACTATGACAAACTTGTCTAGATAATCCCTGAATACACCATTCATCAGGCACATAAAAACAACGGGTGCCTTCGACAACCCAAACGATAGCACTGTGAAATCGTAATGATCATACCTTGTTCTAAAGGAGGTATTGCTGATGTCTTCATCCTTTATCCTTACCTGGTGATATCTCGACCTGAGGCCTATATTTGAAAATATCCTCGTATCCTTCAACTGATCGAAGAGGTCATCAATCCTTCGCAGAGGATACTTGTTCTTTACAGACACTTTGTTCAATTGTCTGAAATCAATACACAATCTCAACGTCCCATCCTTCTTCTTCAAGAACAGGACTACCCCCCCCGAAGGTGACACACTTTTTCCTATATACCCCTTCTTCAGAAGCTCTTCAATCTGCAATTGCAATTCTTTCATATTTGGTGTTCTCATTCTGTAAGGAGCTTTCAACATTGGAGCTGCTCCATGCATCAGGATTACTGAGAAGTCAATATCTGTTTTCGACGGTAATCCTGGTACCTCCTGGAATACATCGTCAAACTCCTTTAGTACAACATGGTCTTTGATCTTTGAGGCCTTATCCTCAGGTGCTTCCTCCAAGTGGGCTGCAAATAATTGACAACCTTTCCTGAAGCACTTCTTCAGCTGCATTGCTGAGATTTCTCTGACAGCAACAACTCTAGGAATTCCTTGGACTATTTTTTGATTTCCTTCCTCATCCAGGCAAGTGAATGTCTTATTATGATAGTCCAAGATGGCATGGTGTTGGTCCAACCAGTCCATCCCAATTAGACAATCATAAGAGCTTAAAGGAAGAATGTTCAATTCAACCTTTGTGCTCAGTCCATTCATGTCCTTAGGATAGGACTTAACTAACTCAATGACCTTCTTCTTGGTTCCTGTTGCCAGCTGCACTAACCAAGGATTTTCATGTTTGTTTCTCGACAATTGAAAAATTTCTACCACTCTAGGATCTATATAACTATGGCTATCCCCTAAATCAATTAAAATAGTAAATGGTTGGTTGTTAATCATACCTTCCACTTCAATCATGTGTGATTGATATTCTTCTTTCTTGTTGTCCAAGGCTGTGTAGATCCTGGGTATTCTACTACCCATTTCCTCCACTTTTTCATCACGCTGAACATTGTTGACAACTCTCAATTTGTCATTTTTGTGGGGGCAATCTTTGTACCTATGGTTTCCTTTACAACCCCAACATTCCATAGGTCGCGGTCTTGGCATTTTCCCACCCACTTTAGCCTTCCTGGGCTCTCTAAAATATGGTTGTCATTGAGGACTGTTTCTAAAAAAGGGTGGCTTAGTTCCCTTCTTCCTCTGATCCATCTTGAATTTCTTCTTGTCTTCCCAAGCCTTCCGGAAAGTAGTCTTCTCTCTTTTTTACTCATATAAGAATTTCTCTCTTCTTATAGTATCTTCAAATAGTCTTAGGGTCATCATACTGAATCTTGTCCCAATGGAAGGTGGAAGTCCACTCAGATACCTTTGAATATTGATAGTCTCATCCTTGATGAACAGAACATACTTTAGTAATTCCAAAAACCTTCGTTCATACTCATCAATGGTCATGCTACCGAGATTGAGTTCAAAGAACTCTTTCATATTTCTGTCATAATATATTTTAGTCAAGTATTTCTTCTCGAAATATCTCTTGAATTATTTCCAAGTGATATATTTATCTCTAATGTGTTGCACCTGCACAAGCTGATTGCACCACATGTATGCTTTTCCTTTTAGTTGATGCAACACAATTCTTCGTTCTGCATGAGAGGAATAATTCTGCAGTTGGAAATATTTCTTCATGCCAAGAAACCATGTCTCGACATCTTCCTCCTTCTTATGTTCTCCATCAAACGTAAGAGGCTTAATCTTATTCATTTTTCCCTTCAGTTCATCCACTCCTTATCTCCCGTTCTTTCTGGTAGGATATGGGATTTAACTATTGTGTGCCCTCCTCTTGGAGCGACCTTGGGAGTGATGATGGTGTCTACCAACACTCCTTGATCTTCTTCCCTCAGAAGTCTGGCGACTCCCTGTTTTGATCCAGTCTCTCTCCTTGTCCAACTTCTTTTCTATTCTCTTCAGACTCTTCATCAACTTTAAGTTGAATTCTCCCTATTGTTCCTTACCTTTCATGAGATTTCTACTATCTTCTCAGTGAGTTTGGGCATCTTTCTGCAATCTTTCAATGATTTTCATCATATGCCCTTCCTTATCTATCTCTTCTCCATGCCCATTGGAGTTCGACCCTTCAACTCCCAAATGAACATCCATCCCTTTTATTTCATTCTCTGAACTGGAAGCAATCTGTGCATCTTCCATTTCTTTGTGCTAAGTGGCAACTCTAATCAGTTCCAACACTCGTCAAACTTTTGCAAACACAATGTGCAGACAACCAAAAATTTTCAGGACATCATTCCTTAACAAATCCCACAACATTCATAAACAAATCTGATTCAAGAAAAGATTCAGTTTTCATTCTCTATGAGTCTTGTTCAATCAAGAATCCCTGTAGATTTATTCTTTCAGATCTCTTCTCTACTAATTTTTCAGGCACTAGCCCCTTTCTCTCAGTTCCCAACCCATGCGACCATGGGTCGTGACCAAGCGCTAGATCAATAAGCACTTACTCAGGACTTTGGCCTTCAACTTCAGAAGATTTTCAAAGCACAAAACAACGATCTCTCAGAGTTCTGAGTTACCGAACTCGCGAAGTAGAGTGGATCAACAGTCTGTGTCTACCCAACATCTAACAGTTGACACACACTATGGAACTTCAGGCATTTGATTTCTAGGACTTCGAAAGTTCAGATCTTTGGGACTTCAAAAGTTCTCACATTTTCTTCCTTTCTATCATTCGAATTCTGAAATTCCGAACCCTGGGTCCACATGGTACAGATGTCACCAACTCAGGTGGTGGCACGTGGCATGTCTAGGAAGGTCCACGTCACCTTTGGCGATGTCATCCGACCTCACCATGCCTACTCTGACTTCAGAACTTCAGACTTTAGAATTTCTCCCCTCAACATGCTTTAATTCTCCCAAAATCTGAAATCACGATCTGCACCTTTGCTTGATCCAACGATCAAGCTCTTTTCCTACGATCTACGGTGTAGATCTCCTTCGGGACTTAGGTGCTTTGGTTTTCGGCCTTTATCATACCTTTTCATCAAGCTTCTCCAATGTTGTGAAGTACGAAGGGCTTACCAGGTTAACCCTTTTGTGCTTTCTCCAAATTTGACGGTCGTAAAGGTTTTTCCTTTCCTTCCAAATAGATCCTACGGCTCCCACACCCCAAGTGTTGAGCTCTCTCTCTCCGTGGTAAAATACCACGTCGACTGCAGTTTTATTCTACCACTACTTCTCCTGAGCTTCGTAACATGGCCAAGTAACCTCCTAGAACTTAGAAACATTCTAAGGTTCGAAATTGGTTCCTCTTAACATAATTGCTACTTGAAACCTTGGGTCGGAACTTGAGTTTTGTCCATTTTGACAACAACTCCTTCTGAACTCTCACTTCAACTTCCACTAACATGGCCTATTCAGGCTCATCATTGAAACCTTGGCTCTGATAGCATATTGTAACATCCCCATCCATCAACTCCACTGTCGGGCAACGCTAATACTTGGAACAATCTCATACATACATACATATATATATATATATATAACATGCATATTTAATGAAAATTAACCAAACAATACAGAATAATCACAAGATTACTACTAACATATAGAAATAATGGAATTAAAAGTAATTCATAATTGCAATAGAATACATGATACATTTCAAAGACACAGACATGCATCACATATAAATTAATTACATAATTAATACTTATCTTTTAACTGGAATAACACCACCATTTGCGTGAAAACCTTCCATGAACCTGCCAACCTTAGACCGCGTTTCTCATCACTCTCAGCAGTAGGTCACCCCTGAGCTGGAACTAAGCTCCATCGGGAAAGGGAATCCTATGCTAGGTAAGGTCAACAGGAAGACACACGGTTTATGAGGATGGATTCTCTCCCAGGAGCCACTTATGCCCACTGCTCACAAACTCTCATTACCCACATGCCTGTCCCACCCCAGGAATATACACCTTCACTGTCACACCGGATAGTCCTTCGACTGCTAAAACTCCCTTTCCTTGGGCTACAACAACATGCCAGATCGGAATTCTCTGAGCTATATGGAAGCTACAGAACCCCTTCCAGGAGTTCTCACTTCCTCCGCACACTCTCTCGCCTGGAGAGAGTCCCTCACATGCCTAACAACCTGCTTCTTCAACCACAACCACCTCTCTCACCTGGAGAGAGTGTTGCACACAGGCCTGACAACCTGCTTCTTTAGCTCCATTCCAGCACAAGGAGGACAATAATAAGGCTCAGCAAGGAAAAGACGATGGCAACAGTTCACACTCAGCCAAGGGATGGAATGGCCAAAACAAACCACAGTTATAACACACACGACATAGACAATTACAGTATGCTCAGGTTTCACAGAAGACAACAACCCAAACAGTTAATAACAAACTCATATTTGTAGTGTAGATAAATTGGGTTCACAAGATGCATAGGAGACATGGCTTAGTCCACGGGGTTGCCACTAGTTTTCAAGGTGCGTGACAAGGAATCAATGTAGATATCAAATGTAGACTCAAATAGTTCAGATGAAGGATTCCTCGGCGTCTCAGGAAAACATCCTAGGTTGGCCTCACAGTTTCGGGTTTCAGAGCTGCGTGAGGTATGCAGAGATCAGATGCCGAGGCCACACAGTTCAGACAAAAGATGCAAAAGTGGAGATGAAACCCCATCACGGCTCAATTATTGGGTTAAATTGCATGTGCCTAGGCTGACACATGTCTCCCATGAAGCTTCATGCACTCCATCAAGTATGTGTTCCCTTTCCAGGAACTTAGGATACAAATATACCATTCACACCACTTTGGAATAATAAAAAATTATTATTCAAGGACTTAATCCCTCAAGCTTAACCCCTATTCCAACCTTTCAGCCCCCTCTCCCTTACGTAGCCTTGTGGAAGCTTAGTCCCCCATCACTCTTTCTTCATGGTCGGTCGACACGCAATGATGTTTATATTTTATTAATGATCTACATAATTACATATACAAAAATCAGGCTCCTGGCCTTTAACACCTAGGCTCTCCAGCCTAAATAACACATAATCCCACCAACTTATATACACTTGGCTCATGAGCCTATAAACATGATTACAATACATAATATAACTGGGGCACATCCTTGGGGTATTACAAATGCTCACATGCTATCAAGTATAAATTTTTTTAAAGATTGATATCTCAACTATAGTGTTTACTTGTAATGAGGTAGTTATCAAACTTGACATGTGCAAATTTTAATCTTATCAACTTAATCAATCAAACCTGGAACTTGGATTCTTGTCCTCAGGAATGAGTGTTGTTGATTTTATCCCTAGTCTCTTATGCTCAAGATGGAAAGTATTGTCTTCAACTTGTCCTCTGTACTGAGATAACATGATTTCTTGACATAAATATTAAGTTAGAGAATAAACTCTATAATATGAACTTTAACAAATCTAATACCTTGACTTTAATTTTGACCAATGGTTAGTATGATGGTCATAAAAAATAGATGCATATCAAAATAATCGAACCTAGGGTGAATTATTCCTCTAAATGTGTTGGATCTAAGATCCTTCGGGATCTATGATTTTAGATCAAATATCCTTTCTCTTGCAAATACCCTTTAAAACTAACAGTTTAAATATATGTAAGTACATACCTCTGACAACATCGAAAGGTAGTGGCACCATCCTAGAGCAGCAGTAATAAATAACAAACCTTTAAAAAATTCAAAGGTGTTGCAATTGGTGCAAAGAAAGTGGCGTGAATGAACTCATACTGCAACTGCAACTTAGGGTTTTATGAGGAAACCCTAATTTCTCAAAATTCAATTTTTTGAATTCTGATCCAACGACTAGATGCGATGGGTTGAGGCAAGTTTGTTGGAGCTGATTGTTTCAGAAAATTCCAAGTTTTACCCCTTGAAACTTGACCTGTACGATTTTGGACTGGTACTTCTGGTACTGGTTATGGTTTCCTGATTTTCTGGTTTTTTGGCACCAACCAAAACTAGGTTTTGAATTTCCAGAGAATATGGCCACTAGAAAGGTTCACTCAAGCTGCCAAAAGATGTGTTAGGGAAAAGTGCACTTCCCAAGATAACTTTTGGTAAAAAATTCCTCTTCAGTAAAAATCCCTAATTTTCTTGTACGACAACAATGACGTTTTTAGATACCCAGTGAAAGGTTCTCTATTTAGTCAAGCTTTGATACCATGTTAATTTTTAGTGTTGTTATTAGATTATTTCCAAATTACATGAGCATTTCCAAAACAACAACATAAAGAGGATCACCGAAAGAAACAAAATCACAAGGTACACAACATTTTATCGTGGGAAACCCTCATGGGGGAGAAAACCCAACAAAAACTTCCTCAATAATAGATTGTCAATACAATGCCAAGACTAAGATAAAAACACCAAGAATAAACCAAGACTTAGCATGAGCCTCTCTTCTCCTTCCTCCTACAACTGCAACTTCCTTCAAGATATGCACACTAGATGAGTGAGTGTGAGAGTGTGTAAGTGAGGCACCATCCTCACATATAAATACTAGTTGAGTAGGCCCTAGGTTATGTCTCGTCACATGGTAGGGATGACTTCTTCTAGATGTGGTTAAAATCACTTTATAAACACTAGGGGACAGCTTTACAAATACCACCATATAAATATGGTTTGACCAATCCACAAAAGGGGATTTGATCTTATACAAGATCCGACATGATCAATCTGCTAAAGGGGATTTGATCTATAAGATAATAACTCAAATTTAATTAGAATATTCTTCGAAGTTACAATATTTCAACATAGCATACTGGGGAGTTATATTACATAATTTGCAGTGGATTGTACATGGTCACATAGTGTTGCAAGGGATTTGTTCAAAGTTCCGCTTGGAAGGTTTATGAAAGGATTGGGCACCTGGATAAAGATGTTCTTTTGCAAAAAATGTGTGATGATGATGGAATCTGAATACTAAGGGGCTTCACACACATAGGGGAATTGGGGGTTGACCAAGGGATAGTCTGAAGGTAGGAAATAATAAAGAAATAAATGAAGAAGGAAGGGAGGGACTGAGGATGTAGAGAAAAGAGGAAGGTATATCAGAGGAAGAAGATGAGTTTGGAGTACTACACAGTGGAAGAAGGTACAAGAGGTTGAATATTGGGGATGAGAAGGAGAGTCCTGCAATGAGTATGAGAGGAGAGTACCCTACGCGATAGTCTAGATAGTAGAAATATTGCACACATAAGGAGAGGAAGAGAATTCTTAGTTTAGTCCTATAATAGAAGATTCATTAATTCCTACTCAAGATGGATCTTGTGTTGATTCCACGAGCATGTGTGTGTCACCTAGATTTGAGATAACATTCGAGGATTTGTCGAAATAACTTATAGTTAGCAAAGGAAGACATAGTAGTAGTATCCAGAGCAATTTAAGTAGTGCGTCGAGTCAGCGTTAGCCAACTACACTAGGGGGAAGTACTATACAAAACACCATGGCAGGGTTAGAAAACACATTGAGAATGCCTGAGTTTCAGGGAGTTGAGTTGGAGGACCCAAACCAACATCTATTTGTATGTGAGACAATTTGGGTTGCGGAGAATGTCCAAGATGAGGCCACAAATATTGCATAGTTGGAAACAATGTTTAGACGTCGTGCATTAGTATGGTACATGAAACTGTAGAGTACTACACCAGTAGGTCAAGCAAGGACACTAGAAAATTAGACAAGCATTATTTAAAGAGTTCAAAAAATCGAATTATGAGTCGTAGTACATCATAGAATTGAAGGAAATTTAAAAAGTGCAGAATGAGTCAGTTTGGGACTATGATCAAAGATTTGAGAATTTGATGGGTATATTGACATTCAAAATTCCAGTTGATACAACATAAGGTTGCATTACAACATAAATCTTTGGAGATTGCAATGAAGCTGGAAGTGTCTCCTATAAGAGATAGTGGGGGGATGGCTCAAATCCAGAAACAATTAGTTTCCTTGAAAATTCCATTGGTAGAACTAACGAAATGAAAGGACAAGTGGGAACAAGTCTGGTGTACCAAGTGTATAACTGAAGACCACCACAAGGACAAATTCTCTTCCTTTGTCCAGTATTTGGAAACTAGAGCACTGAACCCATTACCAGGAAGGGGGTGCTACAAAATATGTAAGACATGGGGACATCATCTGCCTAATTGTCCAAAGATGTATAAATACTATAGAATGCCTTAGAACTTATTTTGTAACTTTTTCAAGTCAGTAGGGAACGAATAGAAGGAATTCCGCGCATTCAATTTGATGAGAGAGCACACTTCATATATGTATATAATTCAAGAGGAAAATGTTGCGATAGAAAGAGGTGCTCCACAATAAAATAATCAAAAGGGATTTAATCCAGGAAGCCAAGGAGGATTGGGCAAGGGTCGAAGCAAAGGAAGTTTTGGCAGAGGAGGTAGAGGCCCAACAATCTTCTACAAGTGTAATAAATTGGGACACTTAGCTCATGACTGCCCGAATCCTTGTACAACCTGCATGTATTGTAGAGAACTAGATCATGCAACAAAATATTGTCCTCAATTAGTTGCAAAGTGGCAGGAAAGAGGGAATCAGAATCAGAACATTTAAAATACATCAGTAGATATTTGTGACGAAGGAACCAAAATAGAAGTTGTCACGCGTGGAGGAGCTAAGACAGGAGCTGATGCGAAAAACGAAGGAAGGCGGAGTGAGCAATGGGTGAGGAAATCAGTAGGACCTATGCCGACATTTGACCCACAACAAGAAAAAGAGACATATCAGCAGACAAGGAATGAGATATTATGATCGTATTGGATATCATCAACATCATTTTTAACCCATGTGGTTTACATGCCTTTGATCTATGATCAAACTACCTCGAAAAGCCCCTTGAAAAGGTAAGTCCTTTGAAAGAATTTATGAAACATTGTTTATCATTGATGAAAGATGAAACTGCATTGAATACATTGGATGGAATGTTTGATAATTTCATTCAAGAAATGGAATTACATACCACGCATAGGGTAGTGAATCAGGTACTACGCAAAAAAAGGACAAACAACGAGTTCAGATTAAGTGCGCAGATTGGGGATTATGACATGGACCAGGTCATTTTAGACTTGGGTTCTTATGTAAATGTTTTTCCGAACCAAACATGGGAAATGATTGGGAAGCCAAAGTTGATTTGGTCTCCTGTCTAGTTAATATTGGTGAACCATCACAAAATAGTACCAATTGATCGGTTGTTAAGGGTACATGTGAATATATATGGAGTGTGGAGTGTAGCATATTTTGAAGTCATTGATATTATGGATAATATTCATCCATACCCAGTGATAATGGTGTTAGAAAAATAGGACCGCAGAGCAATAAAATAAAACAAATGTGGAAATAAAACACAGAAGATACATAATACAAGAGAGACACAAATTTATGTGGTTCACCCAGTGTGGGCTACATCCACCAGAGAAATTTCCAGGTCCTTCCTTTATTATTATCCAACAAATGAAGGGATACAACCTACAACAAAACCCGTTGTAAC
>SNQJ01S0040902.1:16636-41340 GCA_010110895.2 Picea sitchensis
TCCACCAGAGAAATTTCCAGGTCCTTCCTTTATTATTATCCAACAAATGAAGGGATACAACCTACAACAAAACCCGTTGTAACTTCCTCTTCTTTCTCTCACAGTCTCCTCTCTCAGAATACAATATTCACCATCAATCATAGTCACGATACATTTCCCTCATAAAAGAGGGTTTCCTTCTAAGGAAAAAACCCCTAACATAATCTCTACCGTTAGATCTGCGACCTTATAATGAACGGTCCAGATTTACAATGAAATTACAATATAATTTTACAAGGAAATTTTTGCTTCGGGGGCTTTTCCCCCAAACCCCCACTTTCCCCCAGGCGGGGGGATATCCCACCCCGATCCCGCAGAGGGGGTACCCCCCCTCTGCACTCCCCCACGTGGAAGAGTGTACATACTTCTGGGGTGTAAATACTTCATGGGGTATAAACACGGCTGAAAGTAAAAGACCTATAAATCAGGAAGATAATCAGGCTCCACAACCAACAAATGGGGCTTGGATGGGCCTTTAACAATCATAAAATTATTAATATGAAGAAAAGGGAAATAATCTTTGAGGTATGGGACTTGAAGGTTACTGCACCATTGGATCCGACAGAAGGAAAAAGGTATATCAAACCAACTAAAGGGAATGAAATTGATAACCTATATAATATGACTGCGCGAATAGATGACTAAATTAATTTGACTGCATATGGATCCCTAAGTTAGAGAAGAATTATCTCATGTGCATTAGATTCAGATGAAGGACTGGAACATTGGCAGGAAAGGATGCACGAAGTATCAACTAGATGGTGTACCCACATTAGTCGATCATTGTGTTGGATTGGAATGGAGTTATGTGACCCACCCAAGTATGATGGTTTGACTGATATAAGTTATTTTGTAAAGGAGTTTGAAATGCATATACCTGAACGACAAAGATTGTTGGCATTAGATGTTGTCACTAAATTCACTCCAGCCAGATGGTGGGCTACACATAAAGAAGGAATAAAATACTGGCAGGAATGTAGAATATTGATGCAAGTTATATTTGGTACCAAGGTTGAGTATATTGCACAAAAATATATAGGAGTAAGTGACTCGGTAGATCATATTACACAATGAAAAAACATATGGAGTTTGATACCGAAGAAGGAATGGATGCATAAGTTCATACATACATTGGATACGATCCCCAAGAACTGGTACTTGGAACTAGAAATGAGCATATAAACCACAAATTGGGATGAGCTAACTCAAAGGTTTAAGGTAACATTTAATTTTGAAGATGAATCTCCATTAATAGATGCAACTTTTCAGGCCATTAGAAACAAGATTTTTTCAAAAGAAGGGTTGATGGAGGTAGTATCGATGTGTAGTGCGCATAGAGCTTCTGTGACTGTTCATGAGTTATTGGAATGCTATAATGTTGATCAAGAAGATCAGGATGAGGAGGATCCAATAAGTATACAAATACCTAAAAATGAGGGGAAACACGTAGTGGAAGGTCTAGAGCTTGAATATGTTTTGTATGCACATCCACTAAGGACATGAAAGGTAATTATTAGGACAAAACACAATCCAAAGTTTGCGTAGATAGGATACTACTAGAATGATGAAAATGTGGAAAATATTGTAGATTTACTGCTCGCGTACTAGGATCTATTCCCAACCATGTTTACAGAAATTAAAGGGATAGTTGGTGACCTAGGAGAAATGAAGATCCCTTTGAAGCTAGATGTTAATCAAGTAAGATAGAGACCCTATAGATTGAATCTGAAGTATAAAGAGAAGGTAAAAGAAGAGATAGACAGAATGTTATAAGTAGGGATTATTGAACCAGTGCTAGAATCAAAATGGATAATTCCAATGGTAGTGCAAGATAAGAAAATAGGGGGAATCAGAATTTGTGTAGACCTAAGAATACTAAATGATGCATGTTTGCATGATCCATTTATGATACCTTTTATAGATGAAGTGCTAGAGAATATAGGGGGCAGGAGGCCTATTCTTTTGCAGATGGTTTCTCTAGATATCACCAGATAAAAATGGTGCAGGAAGACAGACATAAGACTATTTTTGAAATATAATGGGGAAGCTACCAGTACACAGTGATGCCTTTTGGGATGAATAATGCACCTGCAATTTTCTCAAGAGTAGTGGTCCCAACCTTTAAATAATTTATTCATAATTTCCTTAAAGTTTATTTAGATGATTGGACCATGTTTAGTCTCTTGAAGAATCACATAGAAGTACTAAGATTAATGTTGGATAGGTTTATACAATGTCAGATTTCATTAAACTTTAAGAAATGTATTTTTTGTGCGCCTTTTGGAATTTTGTTGGTCCATGTGGTATGTAAGCAAGGCTTACTAGTGGATCCTACCAATATTGCAGTGATTTTGGACTTACAATTGCCTACATCAGTAAGATAGTTAAGAGAAACCCTGGGTCTTACAAGATATCACAGGAAGTTCATTAATGGATATGCACAGATTACAATACCCATGGAGAATTTGTTGAAGAAAGAATCTAAATTCCAATGGAATGAGGATTTCCACAAAGGTTTGGACACATTAAATCAAAAGTTAGTGACTGCACCAATACTTTTATTCCCATATTTAAAGAAATAATTTCATGTTCATGTGGATGCATCGTCCATATCTTTGGGCACAGTATTATGCTATCTAGGAGAAGGATAGCTAGACCATCCAATTTCATTTGCAAGTAGGAAGTTGTCAATAGAAGAAAATAACTACACTACAACAAAATGAGAGGGATTAGCAATGGTGTATGCACTACAAAAGTTTAGGAACTATTTGTTGGGTTCTCATTTCAAAATGTATACAGATCATTCTGCAGTAAGATACTTAGTGAAAAAGCCTATGTTGGGGGGGGAAGAATTTTCATATGGTTTTTATTGTTCCAAGAGTATAACTTTGAATTCATTTTTAAGCTAGGTAAATTGAATTTAGGACCAGATCACTTATCACACATTCTATCAAGCGAGGATGCAGGGAACCTAGATGATAGTTTAATGGATGCAAATTTATTTACAGTTTAAATGGTGGATGGCTACTTCGCATACATTGTGCAATTCTTAAGTACAAGAATGGCTCCATCAGACATGACAATTGCACAAAAGAAACAGTTAGTGGTTAAGGTAGGGAACTATGAACTAATTACAGGGAAATTATACAAGTTAGGTGAAGATGAGATATTAAGACGATGTGTGATAGAGCATGAAATGCCAATGATACTATCAAAAGCGCACAAAGGTATTGCAAGAGGACACTACGTAGGTAAAGCGATTGCACATAATATTTTGTGCATGAGGCTCTGGTGGACCACACTTCACAAAGATGCTAAGGAATATTACCAGGCATGTGATGTTTGTCAAAGGGTTGGAAAACCATCTAGAAGGGATGATATTCCCTTGCATCCACAAGTTACACTACATGATTTTGAGAAATGGGCAATATACTTTGTTGGACCGATCAATCCGTCAGCCAGGAGATAAGGAGCTAGGTATATAATCATCGTGATAGAGTATTTGTCTAGATGGGCAGAAGCAACACCAGTCTCAAACTGCAATGTGATTTCTGCTTGATAATGTAATGAAAAGATTTGGGTACCCGCACATTTTACTGAGTGATCAAGGGACGCACTTCCTGAATAAGACAATTGCAACATTGACTAAGGAGTTTCAAATTCACCATCAGAGGAGCACACCATACCATCCTCAAGCAAATGAGATAGTAGAAGCCTTCAGTAAGATTTTAGAGAATGCACTGACAAATATTTGCATTGTATGGAGAGATGATTGGGACTTAAGGATCCCTACAGTATTATGGGCATATAGGACTACAAGAAAAATGTTGATAGGGCATACACCTTTCTTCTTGGTATATGAACAAGAAGCGGTAATTCCAATGGAATTTATTGTGTTGAGTTTGTGCATTACAACGATTACAGATATTTTGGACTCTAGTGCAGTAGAAGAAAGATTGACACAGTTGTTACAGCTCAAGGAAGATCGATTTGTCACAGGATTCCATTAGCAAGTCCAGAAGGAAAGAGAAAAATCATGGCATGATAAGCATATTAAAGAAAAAATGTTTCAAGTGGGAGACTTAGTGTTTTTATATGACAAAACGTTTATGCATCATCCAAGAAAGTTTTAATTGCATTTATTAGGTCCATATGTCATTAGTTATGTGATGGAGGTGGGTGTTGCGTAGTTGGAAACGTTGAATGGAGAAATCCTGGGAGGAATGGTGAATGAGATTCGGTTGAAACTCTATAGGAATGGTTGACCCTCTGCCCACTAGTCTGACCTGCACAAGAATCGATTTACTATAGTAGTGTATTATAGGAGGAAAAATAAAAAGAAAAGGAAACAAAAAGGGGAAAACGAAAAAGAAAAACAGAGGAAAAACAAGAAAAAATTAAGTAAGTTACAACAAGATTAAGTGCACAAAAGAAGTGAATTACGTGTAGAAGCACAACATGTGTAGTAAACAAACGAGTATGCCAGAAAAATTGCATCAATGAGGATGGATAAAGATCGTTAAACGGTATTAACAAGTGGAAATGACAGTTCAAAATCCATAATGACATCACAACACAGAGACGCGTTGTCATAAATGGAAAAATCTGATGGGGATCATGACAGCCTGGCAAATCGAGGAAAAAATCTAGCGAAGGATTTCAAATTAATGTAGCTTTAAAGAATGTATTGAACGGATAGTAGTAAGGGATTATATAGTTAATACATGATGGAAGTTAAAGGGGCAACTGGCAAAGGGGCACAAAATCGACGAAGGTTTGACAAACATTGGTTATTGTTAGTTGGAGTTGCATGTGAATAGGAGAAATCTGAGAGACCTATTGTAGAGCCTAAGAAAAACCCCAAAGTCGAGGCAGTTGTTTCCAGTAACTGGATTACAGAGATGTTATCGCCAAAGGCAACATCATTTGTACCAAATAAATCATGAACGAGAACAAAAACAACAACACCATAGGTTGAGGAGATTCCGAGAGCATCATCATCGGAGCCAACGTTTACTAGGGACTACATTCCACCAAGAAAGGATGATGTCGAACCAGTGATGTTGAAGAAGGATGTCAAGTATCCATTGGTGATGCTCGACATCCCAGATGGGGTCATCATCGATGAGGATATGTTAGGGAAGGTGCAACACTTAAATATGCGGACCATGATATCATAGACACAATGAAGTTCCCTACACTTGCACCCAGAAAATACTTGGAACTGAGAATAGATCCAGTGATGAACCAGGTTATACTTGTTCCAAAAGTATGGGCCAAAGGGTTGGAAGAAGCTGGCATACTAAATCTATTTTCCATTCCACACTTTGGCAGGAGCCAAGAGGTGATTACATGTGTCAAGATGTTGCTAACCTGTGTGCATGGTGGTTACTTATGGTTGGACATGAAAATTTCTATAGACACCGATCTCATTTCCCAAATCATAGGCTTACTGACACAGGGGGAAGACCCAACCTTGATTTTTGAAGAAAATAATAATGACAGGGATCTATTAGAGTCAATGAGGGATAAATTTCACACAGTCAGAGGGGTGCACGGGTTGGATGTACCAAGTATATTTGACCCAACAAGAATAATTGTGACGCAAGCATTGGCGTGTAGGTTTCTGAGGATATTCAGAAAAGACCAAGTGCCAATAGGTGTGATAGATGTAGCTAAGAAGTGTGCAGAAGGGGTATTGATGAGCTGGGAACCATTCTTACTTAACCAGTTCCTCATCGATTGTGTGGAAGCACAAGATAGAGGCATGTAATTTCATTATTCCTGGTTGTTGATTATGATTACATTCATAGCGTGGAATGAACCAGAAGATGTGCAGTTTCTGGGCCTAAGAGGTAAGTTGTGCTTGGCCACTAGGTACCAGAAATTCTGGTATACAAAAGACAAGAGAAGATAGATAGAAATTGACATTGAGTTCTTTCTGTACAATGAAAGGATTAGGAGGTGTATCTAGAATAAACCACAGATTTCACCACAACTTGTAGAGGCGTACACACCGATTGCGTGATTTTGGGCAGACCATCATCACATATACATACAGGCAAAGAACGACCCGAGAGATGAATGGGTCTAGAAAAAGTACAAAATCATATAGGAAGACTTGTAACTAATTATGCAGGATTGAGAACCATATTGGAAGGTTAATGTGAATGAAACAGAGATGGAGCACCCTGACAATGAAGAAGAAGACCAAGGAAATAGTGAAGGAAATGGACAAGGTGATGGTACAGGGGACATGCAGGAGATAGTACCAAACATAGGGGAAAGAGTAAATACAAGGGTAAGGGGACAACAACATTTGCATAAAATACAATGAAATTCCATAAAGAACCAACTATCTACACTTTGACGGACGATRATATCGACAGGATCGACTACCAAGTGAGGGATGTCGTAGAAGAGACAACACAACAAACGTCCCAGAAATAATAAGAAGTACACCAGAAGGTGAAAGAAAAGTTAACAACATTGTAGGAGATATTGGAGGCAGTAAGGATAGCATTAGAACATGTATCCGATGAAGGACCAACAACAAGCATGACTAGGGAAGCAGGGGCCACCACTTCTTACTTGTCATAGATAGCATTAGCACACAGAGTTTTGAAGATCTCACTAGATGTAATTGAGTTCCCCACAATAGAGATGCAGGATTAGGAATGAGTACTAAGTCACCTGGACTTAATCGTTTCACATATTCCCAAAGGAGAACTACAAGGCTTACAGAAAGGTATTGTGCAAGAAATACAATTTCGTGTAGATTCAATGTCAAAGGAGTTGGATAAGGTAACAACGGATAAGACAGAACTGCAGAAGGATTACATGAAAGTTGTGCAAGAGAAGGACGAGGTTGAGAAAAAGGAAAAGAGGATATTGAAGGAGAAGGACGAGGTCGAGAAATAGGAAGAGAGGATACAACAGGTCATCCATAAACTATATAAGGATATTCCATAGGTACCGATGTTGGTGTAAGCCACACCGAAGGAATGGGTATCTAAGATCAATGAAGCCATCCAAGGATTTTGCAATAGAGTCAGAGAATTCAAAGTGCACAATACACCAGAGACATAACTTGAGGAGAAGGAACAAAGATAAATAACAACCATAACCTTAGTGGAAAGCATTAAGAGTCTAGATGAGGAGTGTGTGAAGTTATGTGAAGAAAGCATGAATCTTTGGAAAAAGTTGATGGAAAATCTAGTGATGAAGGTCGCTAAGGAAATATTAAGGAATGCATAGGATAAGGCATATAAGGCCACACAAAATATAAACACGGTGCCACCATCTAAGCGCATAGTGGCCATCCTAGCAACCAGGCAGTCATACAACAAGATAAAACAACTAAGGGAAGAGAAAAATATTCTCGTACATCAATTGGTACCCTTGCACTATGAAGCACTCTTGGTCATAGGGGCATTGGAAGTTTTGAAAGGCATGGTGAAGAAAAAAACACATGACAACGAGGAGAAGCTCGCAACCTCAACTACGTAGGTAGTAGAGGATATTTTGGAGAAAGAAGCCAAGGTAAAGAAGGAAGTTGCTACAACAAGAGAAATCCTCCAAAATTTCATGGAGGCATGGAAGGGTACGATGAAATAGGATTAAGTGGCTTGGGACGAGCCACAGGTGAGTGTTGGGGGCCTGTTAGACATGCATATTGAATAACTAAGTTTTGAAGAGCACGCAAAAAATCATAAAAGGGAGCAGTTTGCTGGGTCAAAGAAGAAGTTAGAGTAGGCACAAAAGAAGTAAGGAAAACAATGTTTCATCATAAAATCAATAAATAAATAATTCAACCCCAAAGAAAGAAAAACAACATGCATGCACAAAGGAAGGAAAAGTAGGATGCAAGAAAAAAAGAAGGAAAACAACTAGGACATGTTAGGGTTTTGGGATAAACTATTAGGGTTTTGAGCCATAAATCTATGTATAAATATGTAATCGGTTGGGGAAGAATACGATATTGAAAAACAGGGAATAGGCTATTAAGAGTAATATATTAGGCTGTGTATGAGCAATAAAACTTACTTGGGGTTTTGGAGAGATGTTGTAGAGAGAGAGGCATGCACTACAAAGAGGATAGGCTAGATTGAGGATAAAATATGATGTATCTATTGTAAGCACAGTGCATAGGCCTGAGGTGATTACTTCATGAAGATCAATATAGAAGCCATTCGTTGTGGATGTAGCCCAAGGATTGGGTGAACCACATTAAAATCGGTGTCTCTATGTGTTGTGTTGATTTGGTTGTTCATAGATGTTTTGTTTATTCATGATTAGTATAGATCTGTTTACTAAATGATTGATGCACAGTAATAATGAATAATGCAGTGGGTTACTTATGTTGCAATCTATGTTATAAGGGTTCTACACAATAGAGTTATTAACTAATCAAAGGATATGAATAAATCTATCGTGCATAGAGTGGATAGTTTCTAATAATAATGTTGATGGCCTCACATCCTCTCGTCCTTGCAGAAACTTGGTTCCTGTAGCCCTAGTAGATACCTCGAGTGAGACTTCACTTGCATGCAAGTGATGCTGAAAGGGCCGGTATCTAAAGGGTTTCGTTGGTTGAATAAAATGAACCTAGGTTCTTATAAATGTGTGCCAACAAGAAGACAAGGACAACACAAATGTTTATAATTTAATGTATTATATGCAGTTACAATTCAAAGTTTTCTTTTAGGGTTGGTTGGCCATTATAGATTTTGGCTATAGTGCACCTCATGACTAGTATGGGCATTGGGAAACTCTTCTCCCTCTAATTTTGATATTCGACCATCATGGGATTCAAAATTCTTCTTTGGTGATTTGAGTTTGATTCCCTTTCACTGCTCCTCTACTGTTGCGACAATTATTGTTGTTGTTATTGCTCCATCATCCTTGGCGGTAGAGAATATTTGTGAGGTTATTGTTTCATACTGGTAGATTGATTTGATGTGTAGTTGGTGTGCCTTCATGGTTTCTCCCCTCACATGTTTCATATCCAAATTGTTGAGTATGATCTTCCTTTAGCATTGGTACTTGACACCATTCAACATGCAGTAGATGAGTGACCATACATTAATATTGAAATAAACTTTCAAAACCACACATTTGAACCTATAGAACTGAAACATTAGCTGAATGAGTGTTCATATATGCTTCCCTTAGTTTGGTTCCTAGTTCATCTACTCTTGGTTGAAGTACTGCATTCTCCAAGGTTTTTATCAATGTTCCATATATTAATCATAAAATAGTGAAAAAATGGTGAGGAATATTTGAAATGATATAAGTATGAAGTTGTATATCTCGAAAATACCTTTGCATCAGTATAAGGAACACACAAAACATGTATTGGAGTAAAAAATTACGACCAAATATGAAAGGAATATTTACAAGGTCCTACTCCTATGTCAACAAGTTAAGCCCAAACTCTCCTATGTATCGGAAATTTAATAAAAACATATCCTCTATATCGACATTATGAGCATGAAATCATCTCCATGTTAGCAATTTAATCACAAAATCTCCTTTGTACCGGTAAGTAAAGCATGAACTCTCCTCTGTGTCAGCAAGTTAAGCATGAAATCTCCTCTATATCATCAAGCTAAGCATGAACTCTCCTATATATTGGTAAGTTAAGAATGAACTCTCCTCTATATTGACACGATGTGAAAAAAATATCCTCCATGTCATAAATTTAAGCATGAACTCTCCTCCATGTCGAAAAGTTAAGCACAAACTCTCCTCTGTATTGACAAGTTAAGCATGAACTCTCCTCCTTATCGACAAGTTAAGGATGAACTCTACTTTGTATGTCCATGATGAGAATTAAAAATCCTCCATGTCGAAACGTTAAGCATGAACTCTCTTCCATGTCATAAATTTAAGCACAAACTCTCCTCCTTGTTGATAAGTTAAACACGAACTCTCCTCTGTATCAGCTGGATGAGAACGAACTCTCCTTTGTTTCAGAAAGTTTAGTATGAACTCTCCTCGGTATCAATAATTTAAGCACAAAATCTCCTCTATGTCGACAAGTTAATCATGAAATCTCCTCTGTGTAGGAAGACAAATCGAGAAATCTCTGTGTCCTTTTTATCAGCAAGAAATAACAATAGTTTGAGTTAAAAAGTCCATAACTTTCTCATATGATGTCCAATTGAGGTGTCTATTATTGCAATGCATAGATTACAAGGAGGGTCTTCTAGTGAGAGACATTAAAACTTCATTCAAGTATTTGAGGAGATTCATGTTTAATGAAGGTCACAATTAATGACGCTTGCTTGATAGTAAATTATTAGCGATCATTCTGGCACTTCTAGACCTTAGATTTTGATTTCGCCGGTGGTATTAGAATCATAATACCATAAAACATACATATAACCTATTTCAGGAGTGAAAAATCCACTTTGACCAGTACCCAAAATTGCGAGCAAAGACAGTTTTTAATGAAAGTTCAGACCTTGTTCTCGCTACTTGTTTTCTCAAATTATGTTCCTTTAGTTACTATGTTACCTGTGTTGTATAGACTCTTAAATCATTCATTGGAGTTGAGGTCATATGTTAGTGGCTTAGAAATATAATACTGTAAAAACAACCAACTGATGTTTGGAGCACTTAACACTGTTTAGGAGCCGGAAGGACCAATTTTGTTAGGGACCTAACCTCCCTAACCCCTCAGATAGGTAGAATAATATAATTCCATGTAATAGAGGCCAATATTAATAAGGCCTAACAATAAGGAAGAATAAGTCAAATGTAAGAAGACATAATAGAAGCTTCCGCTTGTAGAAGGATCTTCCTCTAGATTGTTGTTTTTGATAGATAGATTTAGTATAAATAGAAGTAGAGGGTATGAGAAATCTTGTCTTGGATATTATTGTAATAGAGATCTTCTCTGTTGGAGGTTTCCCCTTCAAAGAGGAAAGTGAACATTGCCCTCGGTAATCAAAGTGCTCTTTCTAGTGTTATTCTGGTATTATTCTGGTATTATTGTGGTATTGTTCTGGTTATATCATTGTTTATCTGCCATTTCTAGCTAATTATTTATGTTCTGCATACTATTTTATATCTGGAATACTACATATTCTCCTCTAAGATGAAATTCAAAGCCAGTGTGAGTCTTATATATGTGTTATAGAAAGATTTTCCTCACCCCACGCAACTTGCTCAAAAGGCCTTTTCCATTTCCCTATGTAGACTTGAAGTCCCCTTTTGCACTTCCCATAGCTAAAAAACATATTTTTCCACATATATGCACCCTATCAGCTATACAACATGAATATACGCAGGTTGCACCACTACATCCTACGTAAATCGAGTTTGGTGGTAAAAAATTAAAAATTGTGTCGGGTTTCCATGGCACGTCACAAGATCCATGATCCTTGACCTTCCATATACTGGAAATGTTTTGGCTCGGCCCTTCAGTTCCATTTGAAGGCTATAAATGGGCCATATCCAAACCATGGAAGAGGGAGAAAGAATTCAACTTTGAGAGAAACGTTGCTCTAGAGAAATTATTCACTTCATATTGAGTCTGCATCCCTTTGTCCTTTTAAGTCTGAACGCATTGTTCATCCCCCAAGATCTTCCCTCTTTGATGGAGAACCTCATTGTCTCTCTTATATGAGATTTCCTTTGGTGGAGGCCCAGTTGGAGGGGACTTAATTTCTCGTTTCTGAGATGTGCCGACACAAAAAAATTTCATTCATACACTTATGTTGATCATATTTTAATAGAAATACTCTTTTCTCGTCCAATTAATGTCTTGCAAATATTTGAATTGTTATTCCATGGGCATATTTGTTATGAATATTGATGGATTATGTTATTATGTGTGCTAAATTTATATATTATCACCATATGCTTGTATATCTTGGTTGTTGAGTGCAAGTTGCAGGTATATAGCTTTGAGTCGAGTCCTCAATGGTGGTCTTATTAGAACGTCCATACGAGGTAGGATATTTATCTTGTCTTGTTAGCATCTTTGTTTATATAGCATACTTGAGATCAGATTTGATTTCCACAGTCATTCTGTCTATTGTGGTTTACCCCATGCCATAGATTGATTTTCCTTGTAACAGAAATGGTGACCATACTGGGGAATGAATCTTATTTTCGTGGTTTGGAGTGTGTTTCTCCTTTGATTTCTCTTAGATAGCTTGAGTTTTCTTTTCATCTGATTGCTTGACAACCTATTTTCATTTTGAGTCTAAGTTTCTTGGAATTATCCTTAATCTAGTAGTGTTTTAATACATATACGTGATCTTTCCCTTGACAGCCGCATACATACGTGAGCTGTCATTCTATAGGGCCTGTACATAAGCGGGTTTTCCTTAAACAATCGCATACATCAATATTCTTTGCTTGATTTTTAATTTTGATGTTTGTTGGGTAAGTTTTGATGGTTGTTGAGTCTTCTTGGGTCTCTGTCATAATTGTTAAGTGCCTGCAAAAGCGATAGGAAACCTTTCTTTGGTTGAATTTTTGGGCGGTTTTTCTTTCTCATCATCTTTTTCATTTGTTGTCCTTGCATCTTGGTTTGGGTGGTTTCTTCTTGATATCCTTCTTCGTTTGTCTCTTTTTTCTTATAGTAGGGTCTATATATCAAGTTGTTGTTCAGTCCTTGCATTTTCATTTTTGTATATTGAAAATACAAAAAAATACATTTTGCATGTTGGCATTTGATGTTTTGGGTTCTTATCATTGATATTGATACATGTATGGAAAGATTACATCTTATTTGAAATTGCAGAGTTGAATTGAAAGTTGCATTATGGAAAAGATTATCATTTTTTGAGAATTGAAATTTAGGACTTAGCTTTGTATTCATATTCATTTCTTTTGCTTGTTGAATCATAACATCATCAGTTTCATGACCACATATTTTGAGTAAACAAAGACACTAAAATTAACACTCATTAATTTAAAATTGATTAGAAACGATTTTATTTTTCAGGGTGCACAAACTAGCTTAAGATATAGAGCCTTGAAATAGTATTTTGCAAGTAAATTTATCCAAGGCTATTAAACTCAACATATGTGTATGACTAAGGGAGTGGTGAAATCCATTGTATAATTGGTGATGTTAGGAGGCTACGCTCACACCATAATTATGCATGAGGTCGCGCGAAGTTGGTTGCGGAGATATCCCTCTAATACCTTCTTAGCGTCAGAGATATTTATGGGAATCTATTCATATCTGGGGGTCTTGATAGTACTTTTACCCATGTGAGAGGTGGTTCTTTCAATATTTTGGGCTTTGTTACCCTGCCCATATAGTGGACCTGAATTATGATTGTTCTTCTACGCATTGGTTATATCGTGGTGCCTTTAGTTGCTTGACATAGGTAGCCACATAGGTTACTTGCAGGGGTTATTTTGCAGGTACCCTGAGTCAGATAAGGGTCGGACAACACACAACCTTTATGGAGGATTTGAGCGACTACGTTGTTAATCCCACGATGGTCCTTATAACTAATTCTGATACCTCCGATATTTTGAAGGGAGTCTCAGGCCCCTCTTGGGTGAGGCATACCTACTTTAGTGAGGGAGGCCCCTTTCAGCCACTTTATCATGTTTGTGTGCATATTGGCCTTCTTTTTTTTTTGGGTGTGCTCTTTGATTGTTAGTTGGCCTTAGGATTTGTTTTTATATCTCAAGTCTTGAGTCATTGTGGAGCCATACCCTCTTCCTCACAGGTCTCACCATTTGTTGAAGTTACCACCTCATCTTGAGTCTTTTCCTTCTAAAAGGCGTAAAGTTATCAAACGTTGTAAACACACCTCCACCTACCATATTTGTGATCATACAAGTATGAGTACTAAGTCAGGTCAGAAATATGTTAGGAGTCCTTCAACTCCCATACCTACCATGGTTAATGGAACTCCTTCTACACCTTCGACCACTACGGTTGTAGTTTCAGAGGTTCCAGTCATCACTCCTATCCAACCTATGGTTGCTACTCAACTAATAGTAACAAACCCTTTTGTGTCTATTTTTGGTACACCTAGGTATAATATTAAGTCCATTCCTTCAACCTCTAGCCCTTTCTCTTATGGTATTTTGAATCTCACATCGCAATTTCCATCCTCCATTCAAACAACTAATATGAATCCTAGTATTGGAATTGGGGGCATGGCTCCTCCACATATTCCACTCTCGTTTGGTGGTGCTCATATCCCCCAAATGACTCCTACGATTGGAAGCCAACATCCTTTTCATCATGGGTCCAATACTAGTCTTAATGCTCATGGATGGAGTAATCAACCAGGAAGAAAATCTGCTACTTATGTTCCATCCTTTACACCTACCTCCTCCATGCTAATTCCAACCAACACGTTTGGCATGGAGAATCCACCTCTATCCTCCGGATTTCCACTGGAGGGAGGTCAGTTTCATACTTTGGGAAACCCCCAACCTAGTGCTACTCTGGCTGGGGGGAATATTTACAACCCTCATTATAACATTCCTACTAGAATGGTGCCAAACCAACCCCTTATGAATCAGTTTGGAGGGGTGTTTTAAAACCCTGGACAGGTCCATGGTGCATACCAGAACCCTGGATGGGCTGCGATTACCCAACATCAATCTTTCTCGGGAGCTTGGGGACAGAAGCCACAACCCCGACTCCCTTTTCTGGCCAAGCTTAATTTTCTAGACTTGTCAAGATTAATGAATATTGTCCTTAGAATATTCTGAAATTCAAGGACAATATTGGTGAGAATCCTGGGGATCACATCACTAATTTTCATCTTTTGTGCTCTTCCAATTCCCTTAACTACGATTCAATCGATTTAAGATTGTTTCAATGCACTCTCATGGGGGTTGCAGTGAAATGGTACATGGATCTACCAAAGGGAATGGATGGGAATTTTAATCAGATGGTTTTAGTCTTCCTCAACCACTTTCAATTGTCAGTTCATTACGATGCTGACATATAACTTATTTCAGCACTCCGCTAGGACAAAGCCACCCATATCTTAGATCACATCCAAGAGTGGCGTAGATGGAAGAGGTTGATAAAAGCCTACATTCCTCCAGAGTTCCTGTTGGAATGTTTTCTTAAGTCCTTACTACCTTATATTTCGAAGGATGTTTCTACATCCAAGGTAACATCTAAGGAAGAAGCAATTTTTAAATCCCAACAATTAGATCTCATATATTCTCAGCTTGGGATGTTATACAAAATTCTTCTTGACACACCGAGATCAAACTACGACCCTAGACAAAATCTCGAGCCTCATGTCAATGGAATTATAGGCTCCACAAATGTTAAATCTACAGACTTGGTGACAATACAGTTGAAAGAGTTGTCTCTAATCTAGTTTGTAGGAGAAAAATCTTCACTTGTTTCCTCCACTCCCACTCAGTCGGTGGATGTGCATTATGTATAGTCATCGACCAACCCAAATGGTAACCAGCAACCAGGAGGGAATAAAAAGAAAGGACATGGTAAAAATCATAAGGGTGGGAGGAATAATAATAATAATAAACCCAAGGACAACATTAACAATGATAGATCAAACAATAGTGCTGGTGAGGGAAAGAAAGAGAAGCAGAAGGTGAAATTCCCTTGTAAGATTTGTATTGATGATCACCTTAACCACTTGTTCCCCAAACTCGAGAAAGTTGTGAGGATCTTATCTCTTCCACCTGCTGTGTTGAATAATCATTTTCTACATAATAAACACATGGCCTCGATCTCTTCTAATGCCATAAATCTGATGAGTGGGAATCAAAACCCTCTGGCACATGAAGGTGACCATATATGCATAAATATGGTTAAGTCTCAAATTATTGTAGCCACTCGGTCTTGCGATTATAGTCCTTCACAGGTCATTCCAATTCTAGAGTCTCCCCCTCCTCTGGAAATGTCTTTACAGATTGAAAAGCCAGAGTCTCCACCTCGAATTCCAAAAGGAGTACGCAAATTCTCTACCCACAACCCTAATGCTAGAGCTACCCAGAACTAATCTATTGTCGAAGATATGGTCCAAACCCCTTGCAATATGTTGGCTTTGGAGGTACTCCATATGTGTCCTTCACAAAGTAATGTCTTGTTATATGCGTTAGGAGATCTAGACCCCTATGGATCTAAGGTTATCAAGTTTGACATCATGGATGTGAAGCCTCTCTTTCCTTACCGCATGGCCTTTCAAATCCATTTGGATTACTCAAAGTATACCATCAAATGCATTGTTATTGATGAAGGTGTTGCAACGTGCACGATGGCCCTAACCTATTGGAAATCGATTGGCTCTCCAACCCTCTCTCAATATCCGACCATGTTTACCTCATTTGATGGTCGTTCTTTCCATCCCCATGGTATTCTTCCTACCTTTCCAGTCCAGTTGGGTGGAAATACGGTGGAGGTGGATATCAAGGTGCTTGATGCACCCCTTGACTATAACTTATTACTAGGGCATAAATGGACTTATGCTATGACTGTAGTTGTATCATCCGTTTTTCGTACTTTATGTTTTCCTCGCAAAGGGAAAATCATGACGATTTATCAGTTGTCCTTTGCGCATGCTAGTCCCAATGCATCAGTTGGACCTTTGATCCCTGTGATCAACAATTCTTACATGGAAAATGAGGATATTGGTGTCGGAATGTATTCCTCCCTTATGGGGACCTTTGATTTTGTGGCACCAGTTCATCATATCTACGCCATGTCCAGTAGGTCTTCTTCGTCAATGAGGTTCGTTCCTTTCCACACTTTGTATTTTAACAATCCTTGGACCCTACCTTTCCCGACCATGTCTTGTGAAGGTCAGTCACATATTGGAATGGAAATGCCACTGTCGGTGGCAGAGATAGTGTATCAGGTTGTTCTCGACTCTACTGTCAACCCAAATCATGTATCCTTCCAGACAGATAAGGAGGATCCTGTTCTCTAGCCCATATGGGCCACTTCGTTGTCTCGCTCACATGATTTCCTCAAGGATACTTTACATTTGGATGAACAAATATTAGAGGCCATGAATGGTTCTGATAGGCCATGGGATGATATGCATCATCACTCTTACTTTCTCCTAGAGCTTGTTAGGATCGAACAAGACGATTTTAGATCTACCTTGAGTGAGATAGTTGGTCACGTCGTAGTTCCACTAGATACGCACAACATTTATGTAGAAGGAAACATGAAGATTATTTCTCCTGTCGTCATGATAGATGTATGTCTCATTCCTGGTAAAATTGAAAATGTATATATCAGTGTAGATTATTCGCCTGAAGAAATTCAAATCTACACCAATTTCTTCAAAGAATTGTGTGATGTATTCGCTTGGTCATATGAATAGATTCCAGGAATCAACCCTCGCATTGTCGAACATGAAATTAAAACCTACCCAAATACTAAACATGTTCAGCAACGACTTATATCTGTTAATCCTAGGAAGGCCCATGCTATTAAGGTAGAGGTGGAGAAACTGTTTAATGTTGGTTTTATCTACCCAGTTCCCTTTACTGAATGGGTATCCAATCCCGTTCCCATGAATAAAAAGAAAGGAACCATCTGTGCGTGTATTTATTTTCGAGACCTGAATAAGGTCTGTCCTAAAGACAACTTCATGACACCTTTCATTGATCATATTCTCGACGAGTGTGCGGGAATTTAGGATTTTTTCTTTTATGGACGGATTTTTAGGATACAATCAAATTCACATTAAACCTAAGGATCAACATAAGATGACATTTATTTTTCCTTGGGGTAATTTCGCATACCAGAAAATTTCTTTCGGCCTTAAAAATGTCGGAGCAACCTTCCAACGAGCCATGACCTTCTCTTTTCACGATCTCAAGCATATAGTCGAAGCTTACCTCAATGATCTCACTGCTCACTCTCATAAGAGAGTGGATCACTCTACCCACCTTCGGCTAGTTTTTTAGAGATTTTGGTATTATCGTATCCATTTAAACCCTCACAAGTGCATCCTCTGCATTAGGTCGGGTCCTCTCTTAGGATTCTTAGTTTCTGAGAATGGGATCATGGTGGATCCTTTGAAGGTTGAGGCAATACTTCGATTGTCTACCCCATGCAACATTCGTTAGCTTCAAGGTTTATAAAGGAAATATAACTTCTTACGTTGTTTTTGTTGATTAATGGGGTTGGCTATCATTGATGTCCACCCTTGAAGAAAGTTCGGTAGCGAATTTTGGTAGCACAATGGTTTGGGTAATGGACCCAAATTGTTTTGATGGATAATGGTATGAGTTTTGATATATTTGCAGATAAGACTACTCTAGATGTATATTACATGTCATGCCATTTCTGGTAGTATGTGGAATGTCACATAACTCCTCATGGTTAGAGAGTTATGGTCATGTGAAGTTGGAGAACCCTCATGAATCATCTAGAATCCCCAAAAGGTCAAAGTAGTCAAAGTGGTTGCAAAGAAGAAATTATTTAAATAATAAAGTGAAGTCATGAGTTTACTATAATTCAAAGTGGATACAAAATAAATTATTTAAATAATAAAGTTAATGGATAAATTACTAAGTGGACAAGTGGTTAGAAGTGGGTTAGTCCTAAAATAAGAAAAGTGGGTTAAGATGGTTAGAAGATAATTTAAATAATAAAGTGAAGTGATGAGTGTACTATAAGTCAAAGTGGATACAAAATAAATTATTTAAATAATAAATTTAATGGAAAAATTACTAAGTGGACAAGTGGTTAGAAGTGGGTTAACCCTAAAATAAGGAAAGTGGGTTANCTAAAATAAGGAAAGTGGGTTAAGATGGTTAAAAGGTAACCCCTTGAGGAAGCTACATGAAAGTATAAATAAGAGGCAAGGCTCTCTCATTTTAATCACACTTGAGAATATTGAATATCTACAAGTGACTAAGGTAACCAAAGTATATCTAAGCTGAATTTCAGAGGGAAGGTGAACTAAAGAAGGTTGGAATTCAAGGGAGGATAAATTATTTTGATGATGCTTTCTAAGGTATGTTATTTACAGGTTATCTAACCATTTTCGAAATAACTTTTTTTATAGAATTATTTAGACCGTGAAATTGGGAGGCCTTTGAGGAAACATATCCAAGTAGATGTGATAAACATTTCATCTTGTGGGTCATTTTATTTTTGGAGTTACACTCTGTGGAAAATAGGGTTTGTGGTCAGTCCTGAAACTAGTCTAAAATAGGTGTTTCGGGTAAAAACGTCATAACTTCTTCATAACAGATCTCAATTAAGTAAGACCAAATGTATTTGTTAGATTACAACCTTTGGTATTATTTGTACCATTTTCAAATCTATACAACAAATATTTTGTTCGAGGCACGCTCTACAAGTTCTCTCTCTAGAATAATCCGGAATTCATCAAGGTATTCCATTTTTTCTATAACTCATTTTCTGATAGGTTCCAAGTAGTGGAACCTGTAGGAATTGCATAAAAGACACTAAAGAACATTGTATACCATTTTCAGATCTTTATTCATTACAGGTACATAGTTATGATTATTTCAAGTTAGGGTTGTTGACTAATCCAAAATTAGTCAAGTGAGACTAAAGCAAAGTTTGTTGAAAATGCTAGTCTCTTGTTGTTAAAGTTAAGGAAGTTTTGACAGTATGAGATGATATACACCAGGTCTATTACAGAGTTACAAATCATATTTGGATGATGAAATTGATGAGGGATTTTGGTTGAGGTACATGGTTGAGACAAGAAGTTGATGAGTTGGCACATAGATGAGGTGTATAATTGACGATGTTGGTACATATTGATGAGTCATAGTTGATGAGTAGTTGATACACAATTGATACATGTTTGGAGGCACTTGTTAGTAGTATTTTTGACACATGGTTTATGGATGATGTAGCATACTTGTATTGGTATATTATTAGAAGCACATATTGATCTTGGTGATGATTATGAGTTGTTGTGTTATGCTTAGTTGATGCACATCTTTGAGAGTTGTCTTGGTGATTGATATTGGTGAGTAGATCTAATTTGGTCGATAAGATTGATGAGACAAGTTGTTGTGATAGGTTGTTTGGATAGGTTGTTGTGACAGGTTATTTGTACAGGTTTGGTGCATGGTTTATGCACTTGCTTATGGTACAGGTTGATTACAAGTTGTTTGGTACATGTTTATTACAGGTTGTTTGGTATAGGTTGTTATAGGTTGGTTGGCTACAGGTCAGTGGTACAGTTTGTTATAGTGGTATATCTCACAGTGATAGTGTGACAGTGGTTTCGTCATTCTACTTATATGTCAAGGCGGTTGGACGAGGCAAGGATAGGTGGTTGTAGCCACCTTCCGGTTGTAGCCGGAGAACATAGGGGGTTGTAGCCTCATTCTAATTTTATCTAGAGAATAGGGGAGTTGGAGCTTCCCTCAGGTTGTATCCTGAGAAACTAGAGGGTGGAGCCTCCTTCCAATTGCAGCTCGAAAACAAAGGAAGTTGGTGCTTCCAATGAATGTAATTCTTAAAGACATATAAGAAAAAACATTATGTGGTTTTCTCCCACTTTGGGTTTCCATGTAAAAACACTGGTGTATTGTGTATGTGTATGATTGATCATTTATTCATTGTTTATTTACTCTGTAACTATTGGATGATAATGATACATTGATATAACACTTGCATTTTATGGTTAAAAATGATTAAACTTCTCTATTACTGATTCACCCCCCCTATCAGTAATCCAACAGTTAGTATCAGAGCCAGGTTTCTTCAAGAAACATTTTAACCATTGGAAGGAGATCATGGATTATTCTGAGAATGGAGTACCACTTTTCAATGGTCAGAATGGTTTAAAGTATGAGATGTGGAGTGGAAGGACAAAAGTGTTTTTATAGGAACAGGGGTATTATATTTGGCTATCATTTGTTACATGATATAATAGTTCAAAAAGGGAAAAGATGGAAGCCAAGAAGGAATTGAGGAAGAATGAAAAAATAGCAATGGATTTCATCTAGGAAGGATTACCTAATTCGGTAAGAGAAATGGTTGGTAAATGTTCATCAGCCAAATAAATTTGGGGTAAGTTACATGATATATATTCTTCACCCATCGCAGATTCATAAAATGCCAAAGAAGATGCAGGTATAGATCAAGAAGAAATATGTTCACCATGTCAAAGAGATTCAAAATATGAAGAGTACATAATCACTAGAGGTATTTTGTTTTCCTTTAATTGTGAAAACATGAACATCTTGAAATAGAATGCCATGAAGGAAATGAGATAGAAAAACTAATTGAAAAGGAAGACAATTATGAAGAATAATTGATTAGTACTTTAGATGAACTATGAGAAGAAAACAAGTCACTCGAGAAAGAATTGATGAAACAAAAGGAAAGTGTTCACATTTTTTAATAAACCCAATAGGTCATCGAGAACTTAAGAACTCAGCTAGAAGAACCCAGAAAGATCGAAGAAAATATTGAATATCAAAAGTAGTATTTGGAAGCCAACATAGTAGTGTTAGCGTCAGAAGTCACTCCTGGATTGCAGCAGGAGCAGAGCCCGACGCCCATCAGTTTTATGTCACGGTTGTTTATAGATGGGTGATCGAATGGAGGTAAACTCAAAACGATAGTGTTCCAACTCTGAAACCAAGCCAGGTATGCATGAGCAAGTGAGGTCTTGCGTAAATTTCAAACAGTGAGCTATAGTAAAGGGTGAACAGGTGGAAGACTTGTACAAGAGAAAAGCGGAGGTCTGTTATAAACAACAGGTTTCTAACAGACTGTAGAAGAAGGCATTTAAACACAAGATCAGCTTGCATTCAAACGCAAAGCCAGAGGACACAATTATGTAATAATAAATCCTTTATCATAATAGAACTGCAATAATTCGCGCGAGTCAGTTGTTTACGAACCCTCTTAGCATAAGATGAAAATTAGATGGAGTAAGAAGAACTATCTGTCATAAAACAAGAAATCTCATATACAGATGCATAAGCTGAAAGCTAGAATAGCTGCTAAAACATTACAGTAGGGAGCTCTGCTCAACCATCGATAGATTACAAAAATACAAAGACCGAGTATATATACTCAGATAAAATCACCTCATGGAGGCACTTGCGGTCATATGAAGCTTGGTGTCCCTTCAGTCGAACTCGTACCAATATCTTTCTTTAAATGCCACCTTTACTATGCATGGCCCCTGTAAGGAGGGTAGCTGAGCCATTAAGTGCTCGGCTAGCATGTGCAGACATCTCTGTCAAGATGAGGACTTCGGCATGGCCTCTTTGAGGAAATCGATACATAGGACCTATGTGAGCAGGTGGCTTTCCAGACTCTCTGTCCCCTCACTTAATGAACGAAAGGAGGTTTCAACCACCCGCTCTTGCCTTCATTTATTTCAATAATAGAAACAGTATTGAAATCGGTCCGATGGCGCCTGGAGATAGCCATGATCCCCTCTGGAACTGAACTTGGTTCCTTTGGCCTTCTTTACGCAGCTCCTTCCTTCCTCCAAGTGACCACGGACTGTGATCACGTGACTATTCCCAAGGTGCTTTCGGCGATCACGAATGGGAAGGAGCTATTCCCGCAATTTGAAATCGCGATGAGCGAAATGCCGAGGTAGCTCAACCTGGTGCCACGCGTCCGTCTGAGATCTGACGATCTTGAACTCACCCGACACCGCTGTGGGCCCGGGTCCAAGACTCTCCCGGCATCTCGTGCATCAGAACATAACGAAGTTTCTTTTTTCACCTTGGAGTCGCGCCGGGCAAAACGCCAAGATGGCTCAGTTTGTCGCCAGGTGTCCCCTTTGAATGGACGGCTAAAAATGCTTCATGATGTTGTGGGCCCCAGCTTCTATGATTTCGAAGCTATCGGGGTTCGGGGTTTCGCGATGTTGAACAACATGAAACTCTCACCCCATGAACCCCCAAACGTTGAAACGTCGATGCAGTCGGATCTTGCGACATGCGTCCTTAGGATGAACGGCTGAGACTTTTCCATAAACATAAGTGCCCCTCCTCCAAACTTGTTCCTTTACGACTAGATGCCAAAACCACGGGCCCTGTCCTGGGTGCTATCGACATTTCGGGGTTCGGGGTTTCAGAAGATGAAGAGATGGGAAATTTTACCCCTTGAACTCTTGAATGTCGATATGCCGGTGTGACTGGATCCTGCGCCACGCGTCACTGGATCAGACAACCCAGTTTCAACTTTGAAATATAAGGGCTTTCTTTGGTGCTATATGTCGGGTAACTTGGTAACCCCGAGATCCCGATGACCGTTGATCTACTTCATGGACGGATCTCGGCTATAGACATCAAAACCTTCCCCGCTCACTTGAATCGTAACCGGAAAGTTGGTTCTTCCGTTGCTGTACTTGGGTGTTTCCCAGTCATTCTGCAGACCTGGGTTCTTTTGGGCCCAAGAAAAAAATAATCGCTAACATTAGGCTCCATGGGGGATAGATTCGTCCCTGTGATGCTCTAAGAACTCATTCCGCAGCTTCAGTGCCTTGCTGTTGGGCTATGGAGTCAGGCTCAAAATATCCTGCTGCTGAAAATACAAGTCGAAAAATAAAAGCAACAAAATAAAGATACATGCTCAAAGGAGCTTATTTATATACAGTCCTAATGCTAATAAAATATTTTGCATGGGTTAGGTGAAAGAAAACTTCCACCATAACCATTCAAGCAGCTTCCTGGATAGAAGCTCCTTCCTTCTGTCGATGATCACCAGCAGATAGTGTAACCGTGACAGCAGAACGGATACACTCTTCAAATTCTCCTCACAGGGTGAAGTTGATATGGAATAGGGCGGCTCCAAGGCATAAAGGACATGCCACTCCATGTATTCACCGACAGGGTCATAGAATGAGTGGAAAATTTCGGAAAATTGGTGACAGGCAGCCTCCTCTGCTACAGAGTTGCTCACATGTGATTGAATATCTTTGATAAGCACAGGTGAGTGGAAAACTGATGTAAGCTCACTGATCTCAGGTGGTAGCTGCTCACTGACTGGCTCTGGACAGGAAATATCTTGCACCTCTGGTTCTTTCTCCCCCAGGTCTGATTCGTATTCATCATAAATAGGGACCATGGGGTGGTTCTGTTTGTTGACTGGATCTTCAGTATCTCTATAGTGATCAAAAGTAGGATAAGCTTCCTGCTCATCATCACTATAATATATATCAAAAAGGGGTTGTCCTTCATTGATATGATCCTCCTCCAGAACAGTGATCCCGTCAAAAATTTCCGTTTCAAGGACAGTGGGACCTGCTGCTTCTGGCTGCTCATACATAATCCTTTTCTCTTTAATCCCAGGTAAAAATATATCGTGAGAAACCCCCTGGGGGAAACGAGAAGAAACCTCTTCCACAACTAACCCCTCTTTAAAAAGGAGAGGGTCTTCGTCATCATGAGCAGATCTGCTAGGAACATCTGCTTCCACCCAATGCCCAGGTAAGCCATCTACTATAGACCACATCTGCTCTATAAACTCATAATTTTCACAAGAGGTATGTTGATCGTTATGAACATCTAAAAGAGCAGGTGCATCTGAAATAATGTCAGATGCTTCCGTTCCATGGCTAACATAATTAATATCATTCAACACCTCTATTTTTTCATGGCAAATGCTTTCCTCCACAGTAAAGGCTTTATCATGGACATGGTCTTCAGGGCCAACAGAGGCTTCATGAAGCGAAGAAAACTCCTCACAACAGTTTTCAAACAAGCAA
>SNQJ01S0040902.1:51752-71695 GCA_010110895.2 Picea sitchensis
CTCTTGGTCCATTGTTAGACAGTGGGTCCAGAATGGCAAGTGAACCCCCAACACAACTGACGCTTTGGATTTCAATTGCATGAGCCCAGGTTGACACTTGTCTTCCTGGAGCTGCATTCGCTCTATTTAGCCTACGCCCCTAGCTACCAAAAACTTAGGATAACAAAACATATTATGCCCACCTTAGTTTTCAGGAAATAATATTAAAATATTATTCCTCTATAGGTAAGCCCCCTAGATTATCCCCTAGACCCAAATACTTAGCCCCCTCCCTTGCCCAACCTTTTGGAAGCTTAGTCCCCCATCACTCTTTCTTCGTGGTTGGTCTACACACAGCAGTGTTTATATTTTTATTAATGTTCTGCATAATTACATATACAAAAATCAGGCTCCTGGCCTTTAACACTTAGGCTCTTCGGCCTAATAAACACATAAGACCACCATATTATCAACACTCGGCTCACCATCCTACAAAACTTGTTTACAATTCATAAATACAATTGGGGTTCTTCCTTGGGGTATTACAATCCCTCCCCTTATTTTTGCACTGTCCTCAGTGCAACTTACTTACACATATATAATTCAAAAATTATTCAAAAGCTCCAAGCTTTAGCTATTGGAAGCCCATTATCTAGCTTTACTTTCAAGCACCAATTCTAGTATCCATACTACAACTGAAACTCAATTTCCCTATTCCATAGAGTTTCTTTAGGAAAGCATTCATCTTATTGTCCCTTGTTACATGCTTCAATTAAACCTCATTGAGAGCACCGAATGGTTGTAGATCCATGATGTTCCATCTATTGATAAAATCTCAGCAGTGCTATGAATGCACATACATAAACACTCTGCTCTTACACCTATTCATTCAGAAGAAACATTAGAACATATATGAAATATATATACAGGAAATTATAATAATGTTATAACCTGTATACAAATTATGAGATACATAGCATACAATGAATAGAGAATTGATACCAAACCCCAGCCACATTCCAACCAACGGTCTCTCTTTCCCACATGCCTGTCCCACCCTAGGAGTGTGCACCTTCATTGTCACATATTCCATAGGTTGTTACACCTCCCTTTCCTTGGGCTTCAGCAACAGGTCGGACTAGAAGTCTTAGAGCATCGTGGCTCAAGGAGTTCCAACTGCCCTCAGAGGTCTCCAGTCGGCATCTTCCCTAATCTACTCTTTGTAGTCAACATTCTAAATTTTATCAACATCATCTCATCTGCATCACCCACATGCAGTTATCATGAGAAAACATAAAATAATTCATTTAGGAACTCCAATTAGCTCAAAAGGGAATACAATTTTTCCCGCAAAACATGAAATTCTATTTCATAATTCATCTTGGTTGTTTCCATATTATGAATGCAGCCATCCTTGTGGTTTTCCACAGGCACCAAACTGCATATCATTTTTCCTGTAATGCTTCATCTTGAATACAACCAACAAATTGTCAGTATTTGTTGTACATCATAATTCAATTGCAATATGTACAAAATATTATGTAGTGATCTTAGAATTTCCTACACCTAGCAATTCAATCACAATTACCCAACAATTTAATAAACTAGAATGAGTCATCATTATATGCATATGCATGTTCATAATTAATAATAGTAAGTTCATTATTTCCTTTTCTGAACAAGAATATTTCCTGTAGTCAATGCTCATGTGACTACTTGACTTGCAACTTTCCTGTTGCAATATCTAACACCTCCCTGAAATGTCCTCAGCTTCATGAGTTAATAACATTTCATATGTTAGTAACAATTATTTCCATGCAATAATATATATGCATGTACTTACAAAACTCATTCAGCCATTGCATTTAGTATACAATTCTATCACTTACTATGCATGAGTGCAATTCTCCATGCATACTTATTCGTTGCACCTTGCATTGAATTACATAATTCTCTCCATCTCAGTCATGTATCTCACCATCCATAAGTTGGAATTCTAGCCAATGTGTTGACACATTCTCCACACACTTCCTATTGTCTTCCCAATTAATTGGATGCCTTCCTTTTCAACCCGAACACTACACCAAGAATATAATTTTGTGGTGTTCAATAGTGTTAGCAAAAAGGTTGCAGCCCAAGTTTTATTTAAAGGTAGGAAGCTTTTAGTACCTGTGTGGCTCATAACCTTTCCATATCCAACCATGTCCTAGTCTCATACATGACTATCTTACTAGAATTCATTCCTATAACATGTTCTTATCTTTTAATTCTTTGGTTATCACCCCATAACCAAATTAACATGAAATTCTACTATGTCAGTGTGTGCATTCAGAAGATAAAACATTTGAATTAATACAGGACTCCATCCTTTACCACATCCAGTGGTATGCATTCAATAATATAATCATGTGATTTTATAAAATAACTTTGGCTAAGGAAATTCTTACCTAAATTTCCTTTCAACAATTATGCAAAAAGAGTAATAAAAACTCATACCTGCATGACTGCCATTAATAAATTTTATACTACCTAAATNTGATTTTATAAAATAACTTTGGCTAAGGAAATTCTTACCTAAATTTCCTTTCAACAATTATGCAAAAAGAGTAATAAAAACTCATACCTGCATGACTGCCATTAATAAATTTTATACTACCTAAATGTCTAATGGAAGTAGAATCTTTCAGGCTTCTTTTATCGAACTTATAACCAACACTTCAACTCTCTATTTCTTCCCTCCTTATGCAACAACATCACCAACAACACTTGCAAACATGCAATCATTCTTTCCTCTGGTTGGCCCAACAAGCCATAACATACTTGCTACCACAGAAATTGTAGCAACTTCTTTCTCCCTATTAAAATTTTCCTTTTTGATCCCATAAGTCTACAATTCTTCCTAGATTCCTGAATCTTCTTGTGCTCCCACTGTGATCACTGTGCATGATTATTCCTTCCCTGAGCACTTTCGACACAGTGCCCCCACCTCCGCGGGGTCTGCTGACCTCCCAGTTAAAGGATCTTTCAATCTTCTTAGTCGAATTGACTCTTCGGGCTCCTAATTGAACCCAAAACAATTATACATAGGCCCCCTTTTATCCTTTAGGTGTAGGTCCTATCTAACCCATGGTCTATTCCTACGCGCTTCCAAAACACCAAGTTTCAGGCGCTAGCCCCTTTTTCATTAGTCCTTTCCTTCATAAGAACCTGGGCTATGACCTCATGGAAAACTATGATTGCGGGCGGTGGAAAGAGTGGTTTTAGTCCAACCTACTTTTCTCCCTGCAATTCACCTCCAACTACCACACACCACTTTGTTAAAACCGTGGTATAAATTGCGGCCCTCTCTCAGATTTTTAACATCCGAGCAAGTTTTGGCCCCGCAATCTAGCTTGTCCGTTGACCTCCAATCCCTTGGCGATGATCCGCGATCAACGGTTGCTATTGATCCTCCCTTTTCTACCTTCTTTCCTCTTTCCACACGCGATCCAATATCTACACGATCTGTCAACAAGTAGCTCCCTTCCAAATCAATGACTATGGTTGATTCTGACTCTCTGGCCCTCGGGAGTTTCAACTCTAAACTATTTTCTTTTCCCCATATGACAATATTTCGAAGTGGAAGATCTATTGACACCTGTCCTCAACAATTGGACGGTTCTGATGAAGTCTAGCTCTCCGGCCTTCGTGATTTCTCATGTCTCCACACACACAAATCTCCAGAATGAATTTCCTTGGAGTGACAGATCTTCTACCACACATCCTCTCCAAATCAACAGTCTTGATTCCCTTCAGAAATTCAGCTCTTTCCAACCAATACTAGATCAACGGTCCTTTTACCTCCTCCTCGATCAACGATCGATATCTCCTTCAAAACTTTGGTTCTTTCATCCTCTTCTTTTCTCCGGAGTGATCCATACCCAAAGTTCCATATCTAGAGCCTACACTTTCATATCAACGACCAAGATTTACTTCGGTTGTTTCTCCTCCTCCTTGTCCAAAAACTTCTGAAGTTGTGGATCTTATGCCACCTATCCTCCTTGATGATGTATGGTCCCAAATCACTTCAGGACTTTAGGACTTTGAGAAGTCCACTTCTCCTACGCACATAAGGGTTAAGTCTCATGCGCTTACCTCCAGATCTAATGGTTGTTGGTCCTTCACACTCAGACCAACCAGATGGGATTTGTTCCTCTCCTCTGGGCTTCCTTTGTTCTGTTGGACATTGATCTAACGGTCTAGGCTCATACCCACAATCGATCTGATGGATTTTGTTTCTCCTCCTCCTGATATTTTGACTTCTTCCTCCTTGGAATATTTTGTCAATGTTGAAAGGCTTCAGCCTTTGACCTTTCTCCTGCGAGTTCGCCTCCTGGATCTCGTCTTCGCTCTCATAAGTGTTATCTCTTCTGAGCTTTAGGACTTAGAATTATTATGTCTCCCACATACTCCTTGTGTTATCTCTTCTGAGATTTTTGGTTTACTCGGTCTCCTAAGGGTCTCGACCCTTCTGTTTCCTTTCAAGGAAAACTCTATGCCCTCCTGGAAACCTTCTTCTCAAAGCACACCTTGTTGAGCGTTTTTTATAGAGTGCTCAACAGCTATGTGAGTATCTTCCTCTGATACTCTTCTCCCTAAACTCACCAAAGAGTTCTCTCTGTGCACACTTGCACTCACTCGATGCCCACCTGGAAGAGCCCTATAGAGTTCTCAATGACTCTATCTCTCTCTGAACTCAACACAGAGTTCTTCCTATGCACTCCTTGCACTTCTGTTGATGAAGGTTCAATAATATATCTCCTAATCTTCTCTGAGGTTAACTTACCTCTATCAATGCACTCTTTCCAGACAATGTGCACTTCTTACACTCGAAAAATCAAGGAAGAGAAACAATTGAAACTTATTCAATACTTCACCAGTTTACGCATTCAAACCATGAACAACATATAAAAACATAAACACATTATATGCAGGAAAAACTGCTTTTCTATTATCTTTGTGAGTGTCTCCTAAGCATCCTATGAAAATTTGATTTGTTTCTAGCACTCGCTGAACTCTGCAAACACAACGTGTAGTCAACCGGAATTTTTCAGGCAATCATTCCTTAAAAAATCCCATAACATTCATAAACCAATCTGATTTAAGAAAATGTTCATATTTCATTTTCTTTCTGAGCTCTTCTCTGCTCTGTAGTCATTTTCAGGCACTAGCCCCTTTCTCTCAGTCCCAAATCCATGTGATCATGGGCCATGACCAAGCGCTAGATCACTAGGTGCTTACTCGGGCCTTCGACTTCAGAATATTTCAAAGCACCACACAACAATCTCTCGGAGTTCCAGATTACTGATATCGTGATGTAGGGCGGATCAACCGTCCATGTCTACTCACCATCCGATAGCTGACACTTAATATGGAACCTCAAGCATCTGAATTCCAGAACTTTGAAGCTTCGGGACTTCGGAGGATTTCACATCCGTGCATCCCAAACCATTAATCTCCAAACATTCCCAATCACCTTTGGTGACGCCAATATGTCACATCAGTGAGTTCTCTTCCAATTGCAGGGGCATGCAATGGTAGTTTGGAGAAACTCATCTTTCATCCCACAATTCTTCTGATGCTAACACGTAACCCCTTGGTGAAACCGCGGTTTGGATTGCGGGACCGCCTTGGAGAATTAACTCTCGTGCAACTTGGCTCCCTGCAATACCTCTTGGTCATCAATCTGGATGTATTGTGACCAACGCCAATGTGTGTCCTCCAAACTTTAACTTCATTATGTAACCTCGAGTCCTACTAACCATGCTCATATGGAGTGCCATGTGGCGAAATACTAGCGGTTGAATCATGGCCCAATCATATGGGTGTCACATGTCACGTTACATATGGCGTTTCAATCTTCCATAGTTTTGGAACCGACTTATATGTGGCACACAACCCATGTGTCCATGTCAATCCAAGTGACATCATCATGACTCACTACTTCGGCTCTTCAGGAGCTTTCACCCTTCACTATTGCGTTTGACCTTTTTAACATTGGCTTGATCCAACGCTCGAGCTCTTCTCCCTAGATCTACGATGTAGATCCACTTCGGGTCTTCGGAGCTTCGGGCTTCGGGCTTTCTCTTATTTTTCATCAACTTCACAAAAGTCGTGAAGTTCAAAGGGATTCCAGGTTAACTCCTCTGCATATTCCCTAGATATAACGGTTGTAAGGTATTTCCCTTCCTTCCGAACAGATCCTACAGCGTAGAAAAGACTCTATTACTCTGCGGATTTCCAAAGGAATTCACGGCTAACTACCTCGCAACATTACCAGATTTGACGGTCGTGAAGGACTCTCCTTCTCCCGAACAGATCCTAAGGTCCACATTAATCTACGTCCCAATACCACTTATGTCGTGATTTTACGACACCGCTACTTCTCCTGAGATTCGTAACACAGCCAAGGTAACTTCTTGGCACTTAGGAAGGTTCTGAGGTTCGAAATTGGTCCTCCAGACACAATTTTGACTTGAACCTTGAGTCCAATGACCACTTACCCAACCCATCTAGGCTCTGCGTTGAAACCTTGGGTCAAAACTTGAGTTTTTTCCATTTCGACAACAACTCCTTTCGAAACTCTTGGTTCAACTTCCACTAACATGGCCCATCTAGGATCAGTGTTGTAACCATGCTCTGATACTATATTGTAACATCCCTGACCCTCCAGAGACCGGGTAATGCTACCACGTGGAATTTACAACTTATATAATATATATGCATACTATTGAATTTAACACATTTAACATAGAGTTACTTCCATCATACAGACTTAAATAGAATTAACAGAAAATCATACATGCGACGGAATAGATGAAAACATACAAGCATAAAAAACATGCATAAAATACATAATTAAGCACAACAATGATACTTATCTTTTATCTGGAGTAAATACACCAACTGCGTGCAGAACTTCCACGAACCTCCCAGCCTTAGACCACGCTACTCATCACTCTCAGCAGTAGGTCACCCTCGAGCTGGGACTAAACTCCACTGGGCAAGGGAATTATAGGCTTGGAAAGGACAACAAGGAATTTGCACAAAGCAACAGGAAGGATATTTTATCCTAGGAGCCACTTATGCCCACAGCTCAAAGACCCTCAGTCCCCACACGCCTGCTCCACCCCAGGAGAGTACACCTTCACTACTACAAGTCCATTGGTCAGTACACCTCCCTTACCTTGGGCTTTAGCAATAGGTTGGACCAAAAGTCTCAGAGTACTGTAGCTGCTACGGGACTCCTTCCAGGAGAACTCACTTCCCAACAAATTCTCTCTCCTGGGAGAGTTGCTCACAGGAATAACAACCTCCTTCTTCAATTCATCTCCTAAGCAATACTGCAACAACATTCGGCTAGCATACGGGTGATAGCAGCAACAAGAACAATTATGGACATCGAAAATGGCAACAACCTAACGCTAAGACACAATACGGCTTAGGCAAACACAAGGCAGAAACCCCAAATGGTTAAGGCATGAACTCATATTTGTAGTGTGGATAAACATGGCTTCACAGAACACACAGGTCGGATTTTCCCTCCCCGATTGGTTTCTCAGATGTGCGAGGTTATGCAGAGGGTAGACGTAGAGGTCCCAACAGGTTAGACAACGGATGGGAAATAGCAATCGAACCTCCTTCCCATGAGTGGTTTTCTCAACCGTGCGTAGGTAACTATAGTTTGACGTTCGAGGCCAACGAGTTCAGGCAGAGGATGGAAGAATGACTTGTGAACTACCAGCGCAATTTGACTCATGGATTACTGGTTCCAAAGATCCGTGATGGATTCTCTTGGTTCGCGGTTAGAAAGTGGGTCGAGAATGGAAAGAAAACCCCCAACACAGTTGATGCTTCATCTTTTAACTGCATGAGCCCAGGTTGACACTTGTCTTCCTGGAGTTGCATGCGCTCTATTTAGCCTACGGCCCCAGCTACCAAAAAATTAGGATAACAAAACATATTATGCCCACCTTAGTTTTCAGGAAATAATATTAAAATATTATTCCTCTAGAGGTAAGCCCCCTAGCTTAGCCCCTAGGCCCAAATACTTAGCCCCCTCCCTTGCCCAACCTTGTGGAATCTTAGTCCTCCATAACTCTTTCTTCGTGGTCGATCTACACACATCAGTGTTTATATTTTTATTAATGTTTTTCATAATTACATATACAAAAAGCAGGCTCCTAGCCTTTAACACTTTGGCTCTCCGGCCTAATAAACACATAAGCCCATCATCTTATCAACAATCATCTCACCAGCCTACAAAACTTTTTTACAATTCATAAATACAATTGGGGTTCATCCTTGGGGTATTACAGTACACGTGGTTCAAACATTACGACACTATATATTGCTTTGCAAAACTACCGTAGTTGTTGATGTCAACCCATTTCAATACACCCTTACTAGGTGTATCATAGGGGGGAAATACAATAAATGGATTTTCATTTTGCAAGAGTTTGACCTCGATTTTGCTTCGGCGAAATCCAAGAAATCACTAGTTTTTATCGAGTTAATATTAGACTTCCATCAGTTAGATGAGGATGTTATTCATGTCGATTCATTTGCGGATGAACACATTTTCTTTATCTCATCATCAAACCCCTAGTATGGAGACATTTTGATCTATCTTCAAACCTTGAATTTCTCTCAGCATATTTCGAGAGACAATCGATGACGTATATGGTATCAATCTAAGAACTACCTTATCCTCGATGACACTTTGTATCGCCGAGGTGTAGATAATATCTTGTGTCATTTCTTGACTCACGAGGAGGTTGAGTCTTTTCTTAATGACTGTCACAGTGGGGCTTGTGGTGGTCATCTATCCGGGCTTGCAACAACCCAAAAGATATTGTGAGCCGATTATTTTTGGTTGTCTATTTTTAAATATTGTGTTGAAGAGGTCAAGAAGTGTCACCCTTTCTAGGTGTTTACGTGGAATATGCGCTCACATCCATCCCCTCTTCACCCGGTCATCACCATCGGTCCTTTCACCAAGTGGGGGGTGTATTTTGTGGACTAAAACCCAACTTCGGTTGGGGGGCATCGACATACTATCGTGGTTGTAGACTTCTTTACTAAGTGGGAAGAGGCCATGCCTACAATTAAATCTGATGGTAAGACTGCAACATTTTTCATGTTCAATCAAATTATATCCCAGTTCAGAATCCCGAGTGACATTGTCAGTGATCATGGCAGTCACTTTCAGAATGAAATGATGAAAGAGTTAGCATCAAAACTATGGTTTAAACATGGTCATTCTTCCCCTTAATATCCCTAGGAAAATGGACAAGTAGAGGCCGTGAACAAGTCTCTCAAGACCATTTTGCAGAAAACTGTCATCCAGAGAAAATATTACTGGCATCTCATGCTTTACCCTGCATTGTGGACATACCAAACCGCGGTTAAGACTTCCACCATTTTTTCTCCTTTTCAGTTAGTACACGGTGTGGAGTCAATCCTTCCTATTGAATGCGAGATCCCTTCTCTTAGACTGGCATTTAAGCTCCTACCTGACACTTCCGATCTTGAATATCGCCTCGTACACCTAGAGAGCCTAGATGAGCAATGTCGAGATGCCTCTACGACTATTGAAGAAAATAAACGATGTGTCAAGGTCCAGTATGATAAGTCTTTCTGTCCTCAACAGTACGCTGAGGGTGACTTGTTCCTCTTGTATGACCAAGCCAGAGAACCACTAGGGGAAGGAAATTTCAACCCCATGTGGCACAGTCCTTATATCGTGCGACGTGTCTTAGAAAAAGCATCCTACAAATTAGAGGATTATGAAGGGAATATGTTGGTTGGGCCCATAAATGGGCTCTACTTGAACATATATTACACTTGAGCCCCCAAGCTTGGGCGTAACTCTTTGTATACTAGTGTATCTTAGTTTATATATATTTTCCTTTGTGTCATCGACTTACTTATCGAGTTTTCCCTTGGTTTGAAAATGTCAATGGAGTCTTCGGTTTACTTAGGATTCGCTGATGGTGCCAGTTGTCATACACGGAACTTGGCTTTCATCGCTTGGTTCATTTACTCACTTGAGGGTCAACTAGTCTCTTCATGTGGAATTTTTCTAGGGCCATCAATGAATAATGTGGTCAAATATAGCGTCATTATATAGATTTTATACGATGCCATTTTACATGATATTCATTCTTTAGAAGTTTGCCTGGATTCCTAGTTAGTAGTATGTCAGTATGTTGGTTGTGGAGCCTGATTATCTTCCTAATTTAGAGGTCCTTTCTTTCAGCCATGTTTATACCCCATGAAGTATTTACACCCCAAAAGTATGTACACTCTTCCACGCGGGGGAGTGCAGAGGGGGGGTACCCCCTCTGCGGGGTCCGGGGGGCCTATCCCCCTGGTTGGGGGGTCTGGGGGCAAGCAGGCCCCCAACGGGGGTTCATGGGCGAAGCCCCCAAAGCAAAAATTGCCTTGTAAAAGTATATTGTAATTTCATTGTAAATCTGGACCATTCATTATAAGGTCGCAGATCTAACGGTAGAGATTATGTTAGGGTTTTTTGCCCTAGAAGGAAACCCTCTTTTATGAGGGAAATGTATCACGGCTATAGAGTGTGGCAAGTATTGTATTCTGAGAGAGGAGACGCTAAGAGAAAGAAGAGGAAGTTACATCGGGTTTTTCTATAGGTTGTATCCCTTCATTTGCTGGATAATAATAAAGAAAGGACCTGGCAATTTCTCTGGTGGACGTAGCCCACACTGGGTGAACCACGTAAATTTGTGTCTCTCTTGTATTGTGTGTCTTTTGTGTTTTGTTTCTGCATTTGTTTTATTTTATTGCTCCACGGTCCTGTTTTTCTAACATAGTAGAACGACAGTTATTGTGTGTGAGACCCTACTCTACTCCGACGATTCCTACAGGTACGACTTTTGGAATGACATTTTGATTTTATTACTTATAATTACATACCTAGAAGTTCTAATTATGCATTCGATGCATATGCTAATTATGTTTTAGATTGACATTTGTCACATAACTAAAGTAAAGAAAACACATTCACCAATGTACACATTTTAATGTATAAGTAAAGTCGAAGATCAACGTTTTTTTATATTTCATCTCTCCAAAAATATGATGTCATAGTACAAAATTGGGGCTCACACCCTCAAAATACATATATGGAAAATAGATACAATGACCATGGAATATACACTTGTTGTGCCGAATGTGTATCATGCCAACATACGACGATGTTTGTGAGACATTGGAAGATTCACACCCATGCAGGGGGCACACCCACCACTTGTCATTGCATAGCCTCTGGCAGATCCTCTACCTAAACCATAGGAAACATTTTCATCAAACGAGACAGGTTCCCCTGCAAATTTTGAAGCACTCTATCTGCATCTCCTCTCATTGGCTCATCTCCTCAATTCCTATGGCGATTTCATGGGAATCCATCTGGTCATCGCGGACCCACATCTGCACAACAAAGTAATTGTCGATACTAGTCACGATCCAAAAACATTTTTGTTTTTTATTCTCTTTGAAAAAACAGAAAAAAATGAAATGTATAAAAATTTATTTACCTATATCACGATAGGCAGAACCTGTTGGCAATGGCATGTCTGGATATTCTCTATAGTCGATCCCTGCATAAGGATATTCATCCAGGGCTATCACCTACCGACTCCACTAGAAGAAGAACACATCGTTGTAGGGGGTTGTCACCCTACCACCTCCCAACCGCCTCATTACCTCTATCCACTGTGACATGACTAGATCACATGGTCAATGTGGAACGATATCAACTCTAGGGCTTAGTCCTGGAGCTCGCTCAAAAAAAAAAAACTACACAAGATAGATGTGAACCTGAAGTTCCTCTTCCTAACTTTTTTGAAGTTTGTCATATGGCTCTTCATGTTAGCTAGTAGTGAGGTGGACCAATCATACATTGTGGGTCATAAGCACTCCACGAAGTAGAAAATTATTGCCTTGATTCCTGGTGCAATGAGACATCCCATGATCTGTGTAAGAATGAGAACGATGATATTTAAACTCAGGTTGTTGATCTCCCTAATGGGGAGTTGGCTCGCTACCTTTTATGTGCCTGCAACACAGTGAGTGGCGATGTAGTCCTCTATGTTCATGCCACTCCCATCTCCCCAAGATTTAAGGTTCACCACCTCACGCCGACGTGACAATCCTGTAAGGAAATAGATATCCTATACTTCAATTTTCAATGGTTTCCCATCAAGGTTGAAGGCCTCTATATCTGAATCCCAAAAGTTCACCAGCATTTGAAATAGCATCACTTGAGCCCTCATCCCTTTGAGAGCCCAAAAATTATAAAGCCCACATATTTTTAGCGTTAATTGGGCCCCTAGATCTCTTTCCACGGAAGCATTAACTTCCTCATGCTCTCTTTCTCTCCATTCAAGTATCATCCTGCAAGAATAAACCCAATTTTTGAGTCAATACCTTTTAAAAACCAATTTGCGGACTTGTACACGGGTTGTTGTGGTAACATTCACGTGTAGTGATGCATATATGTGGGCAAGATTTACCTTGCCCATGTACATGTCTCCATGTACGCGACCCAATGAACTACAACCCACGTATACCCTAATTTCTAAATTACGCCTTAAAAAAACTCAAAAAATTGGAACTAATTTAAAATTCTAAACCACTAGAAATGAAGAGGAGGGAAATAGTACTTACTTGGTCCAGACGGTTGTCAATTCTGTCACTCGTAGCTCCTGCAATCTACACTTGAAGGTCGTGGGAAATTTCGTCCAAAATGCACTATTTGGGTAAAAATGTGAAATGGTATCGTAAAATTGGTTATTTTTAGTATTTATATAAAAACAAATTACCCACTTTACATTTTTGCTAATATTTTGGCCTAGTGAACTAATAGTGCAATGGAAGGAGTTGGTTTTGGTGGTTTTGTCCAGGTATTTTTGCAGTTTCTAGTGCCATTTTTCGCCCATTCGTGACTTTGGCAGGTATATTTTCTTTGACCATCATATAGGATAGGCCTCAGTCTATCTTGCATTATTGCATTATCTTATGACTGTGATTCATATGCCTTAGGTACTGACCCATTTATTAGCGACACTGAACCTTCTTACTGCTACTAGAAGTGTCGTTATTAAATGGTAGAGACTTACCAAACATGGGTACCCTAGTTTGAACATTTGTGCCACCTAGTGCCCATGCAAAGATTATTCCATAAATACCGGGAGTCCCTTATAGTTCCAATATGACTTTGTGTTTGAGCCTCATATTCTTACTCATAAGCATGTTGACCTATACCTATGGGATTCCCATCGAGTCTTGTTTAAGCTCTTTTCCGACTCTCTCAAAAAGAGAAAAGATTTTCAAGTGAACTTGTCTCTTTCACACTCGTAAATTGGATCTGAAAATAGTTCTCTTGGGTATTGTTTTATACTTTTTCATGCCTATGGGACTAAATTCATGAAAAAGGACATTCTTTGGAGTTAAGTTGTAATTTCATATCATTCTCTTTCTTGCAGTATTGAGCCTATTTCTGGTTCTCGCTTTCGCATTATAATCCTATTATCTCAATAGTTTGCATCATCATCCAAGAAGAGCCTTTTTTATATCCTTTGCAGCTTGACACCTTGTACCCTACGAGGAAACATTCCCTCGAGTGTCCATTTCTTGTATGCACCTACTTGCATTGAGAATAGGTATGTTCTACTATTGGAACTAATTTCTTACTCGTGACACTCGTTTCCTCCTCTGTATCATAGCATTCATTTGTCTATGACAAAACAAAAAAAGACAGATGAGAAAGGAATATTATCTTATGTTGGCAGCAGTCATGTCGCCTTTGAACAAAGCACAAAATTTTGAGTCCACTTTTCATCCAAAGTTTGGGTTTAGTATGACCTTAGGAAGATGAGCTCGTTATTTAGAGTTTACTCCTCCGACTGGTTACTCTTCCAGTCCCTATGGAGAGTTTGAATGATGCCTCCTACATAGCAAAGTTTCATCATTGAGTCTATGCTTCCAAAGTCCTCCATATGTATCATGCTCTTATTCAAAGGATGTCCATAAGCCTGTGTTGGCCATTTCTCAGAACCCTTGACTTTGCATGTCGGCCATACCCACAGTGTGTCTCATAATTACATGAATTTGTAGTCCTACCATGCACCCTGGTCCTACTTTCCTTATGGGTAGGTAACCTTGAACCTAACAGTCGACATCTCCTCATTGGTCACTGATTGGGGGGTTTCCCTTGTGTTCAATAGAAAGAAATATATTCACACATTGGGATTCATGCAGTGTCTTCAATGCCATTAACCTTATTGGTGGTTTCCTCACCTTTGTCAGAAATTTTCATTATTGGTTGTTATTCAGAGGGTCTTCTTCATGCACTACTTGCATCTAGTGCATGTGAAATACACAAAAGGTCATTGGTTCATGAACATGTTCTTCGTCTGAATTCCTCCAAATCATCAAGATATTGCTTTATACCTCGTGTTGATTGATGAGAGATGCCTTAATTCTCTCCTTTCAGTGGGTCTCCTTCCATCGAATTCAACTCATCTATTATGGAAACGAGTCCTAGAGTCCTATAAGTACCTAGAGGCTTGCAGTCATCAATGGTAGGTTCTCTCACCATTGATATTTGGGAATGCATCAATGTCTCCTTATCGATGGATTATTCAAGTGTTCGACCTCAACACCTTTACATGTAATATTGTACTCGGTGCCTTGATAACTACTTTCATTATTGGTAGGTTGTCTTGCATTTGTTAATAGTACACCTTAATGATCGGTAATCAAATGAAGTCTCATTGTGTTTGACCTCAACTCCTGTATTCACACGATGTAGACTTGCACCTTTGGTGGATCATGTAGAAGACTTGAAGACATCAGTTCATAGTCACAACTTTCCTGAGTTGTTGCTATCATTCATTTGACCATTACCTATATAACTTTAGTGATCATGGGAGATCATATTTTACTCTATTGTATACATATATCTTCATATTGATTTTGAGATTGGTTTTCACTGGGCCTTGTTCGTGACTATGATATCCTATGCCATGTATCTACCTTTGTATTTCATATTCATGGCCATGAACAATTGTTTGGTATATTTCGATATGGATCTGCAATGTAATTCAAATTGGCAGTGATGTGTACAAAGTCATTATGGATTGTAATATTCGCATGAGAAACTAGTTCTTCCAGCTGGGTATCCATTACTCCACTTCTGGGAATTATAATGTATTCCGGCCATTGCGGATACTCCTCTAACTCCACACATTAGGGGGAATCTGTTATAGCAATATTTTCCTCACCCCATGCAACTTTCTCAGAAGGCATTTTCCATTTCCCTATGCATACTTGAAGTCCCCTTTTGCACTTCCCATAACTAAAAATAATATTTTTCCACATATACACACCCTATCAGCTATACAACATGTGTATATGCAGGTTGCACCACTACAACCTGCATACATTTGTATCAAGTTTCCATGTCACATCATGAGATCCATGATCCTTGACCTTCCATATACTGGAAACATTTTGACTCGGCCCTTCAGTTCCATTTGAAGGCTATAAATGGGCCATATCCAAATCATGGAAGAGGGAGAAATAATTCATCTTTGAGAGAAAAGTTACTCTGGAGAAATTATTCACTTCATATTGAGTCTGCATCCCTCTTTCCTTTTAAGCCTAAACACATTGTTCAACCCCCAAGATCTTCCATCTTTGATGGAGAACCTCGTTGTCTCTCTTATATGAGCTTGCCTTTGGTGGAGGATTGAAGTGGTGCAGGCCCAACTAGAGGGGACTTAGTTTCTCGGTTTTGAGACATGTCGACACAAAATTTTGTCATTCATACACTTCTGCTGATCATATTTTAATAGAAATACTCTTTTCTCATCCAATTAATGTCTTGCAAATATTTGAATTGTTATTCCATGGGAATATTTGTTATGAATATTGATAGATTATGCTATTATATGTGATAAATTTATATATTATCACCATATGCTTGCATATCTTGGTTGTTGAGGACAAGTTGTAGGTATATAGCTTTGAGTTGAGTGCTCAACGGTGGTCTTCTTCGAGCATCCAAACGAGGTAGGATCTTTATCTTGTCTTGTTAGCATATTTGTTTATATAGCATACTTGAGATCATAATTGATTTCTGCAGTCATTCCATATGTTGTGGTTTACCCCATGCCATAGAGTGATTTTCATCATAACAATATGATGCAATTAACCCACCTAATTATAGACGACACTTTCGTGGTCATGGTTAGTCATAAAATGGATAAGGCGCAAAACGTGCATGTTGATATGGTATGTGTAATTAAATTGTTGACGACAAAAATAGACCTAATTACGACTGCAACATAATGTATATTAAGTAAGGTGGGATATCAAGCATTAGTTATCTAGTCAGGAATGTAAAGCTTAATCGTTGGAAATTATAGGAACCTGACTGATGGGTGCAATGATATGGGCCTGAGATGAAGGAGAATAGGAGAGGCCTCAAGATGAAGGCATCTAGTTTAAAAGGTTTGTGTCATCAAGGGAATGAATATCATTGTCAATAAAATTAGCATCGATGAGGGGTCGACATATTTCTGCTAGCATACTGAAGAAAGGAAGGGGGGATTTTCCAACAAGCAGTGTATCATAAAGAGAGAGATGAACCTCGTTGATACATTGTGTATCGACGACAAAGAAAGGAACCTTTCCAATATGTGATGTATCGAAAAATATGGGGGCATATATGTCGATGTATATCGACAGTCGAAAGAAGATGAAGCGTCGATGTATCAATGTTCAAGGATTGATGCATGTATAAGTGGTCAAGGATTGATGGGTGTATCAGTGGTTGATGAAAGATCGAGCATTGATACAATATCAAGTTGTTGGTTCAACTTGCATACTGTTGAAGAAAACGCAAGTCTCGGATATGGGCAGTATCGGCGGATGAAGAAGGATGTTTGTCGATACAAGTTGTATCAAATAGGAAAAGAGGACGCTCACTGATACATGATGTATCAAAGAAGGAAAGAGGAATCTATCCAATATACAATGTATCGGTGGGGAACAATCTTCTTTAAAATCGTTGAAATGGTAAATTATATAGAATGAGAAGAGTGACTTGGTATTTTCCATTTGCATGAGAGATTCTAAGAAGATTTCCAGTAGGAAAGTTTATTAGGGGGCTCAGTTTCTTCTCTTAGAGTAATGGTGAGTAAAAGAAATTAAGGAAGGTGTTGTGCAGGCACAACACTTGCATGTGTAGTTTGATCCTCTTTTATACAAATACTTCTAAATGATGATGTCTCATGTAACTTTCAAATGCGAAGTTGTAATTTTAAATCAAAAGCCTCATTAAGAAATAAATTGAAGGTATGGATTCCTTCCTTATATGGATTCCTACGAACCCAACATTATGGATTGTCCATCATGTGAAAAGTACATCAATATCTTTCATAATCATTGTTCATTATTCGATTTGGAATGGATCGATTCAGAAACAAGTCACATGGAAACCATTACAGTTAGCCCTAACTAGCAAGCTTTGTTAGTAGTAAAAACCATGAAGGCCGAGTTTTATTTAAACTTGAGGAGCTTGGGAAAGAAGGGGAGGCATAGTGGTAGCTATGTAGGAAACATTGGTAGTTTGTACTCTTGATTGAGCAAGGAGGAGATAGTAGAAAGCTAGAGGTAGGAAAAAGGCTACAGTCATAGGAGGATGCAACATAGGACAAAGGTAGTAGAACCTTGCTACCAACATTAGGGTTCGAGAAGGTTATATTTCTCTATTAACTAATTTGTATAATACCATTCTCTCCATTAATATGATCATGGAGTTTTTTAAACTCATAAAGGTTTTTCTCCAGTTATGAATCCATGTGTATTATGTGTGGTATCAATGCAATTTTTATTGTTCATATTGCAACGTCTTTGGTTAATATTTAACACATTTTTGTAATCAAACACAATATTAGCATCCATAATGAAACAAGAACACCATTTTATCTACAATAATTTCATATTTCAAGTTTGAATTTCATATAGAGGTTTTTCATTACATTCCTGGTAGTAATCTTTTGAAGTAATATGTTCTAAATTAGGAAGCATGCATATTAGAGGTTTTTGGATTTTTGTCATTACCTAATCTGTATAATATCATTCTCTCCATTAATATGATCTTGGAGTTTTTCAAACAAATAAAGGTTTTTCTCTAGTTATGAATCCTATGAAACCGTGTGTATTCTTCATGGTGTCAACTTCATTATGAAAAGTAGAGAATGACGCAGAAATAAACTTAAGGATGACTTATTCATCGGTAGTAATGTGGAGTTGGGGATAGAGCTTGGTGAAGAGATTAATATGGTGTTGGATGGTTTGACCTGAAGCTTGGTGTGATTGTAACCATCAACCTACCAAATACCACAAATACCCAAGAGGGTAAAAATGCCTTCGAAGGGCTTGGAAAAAAGCATCCGAAGTGGTAATGTTGATCCGGATTATTCTTGGAATGAAATGAAAGAAGAGATATTAAAATGAATCACACATAAATATTACTAGAAAAATATAAATACATTAATAATGATTTCTATTAATGAAATAAATGTACAGAGACTATAAAAATATAGAGTGAAAGACTCGCTAGAATGGTGGCAGCTTATCTCTGAGAAGAGATGTGATGACTATGCTCATTCGCAAGAAGATGAGTACAATGAGGCTCTGAAGGAATTTTTATAATAAACATGAATGCCAAAACCCTAGATATCCAAAAACCTAAACCTAGGAGATGAAGCGCCAAAAGTCATGTGGGCCCCATTGGGGTAAGTTAGTACATCAACTTCCCGGGGTTGTAACTTTTTCATACGATCTTTGTTTTAGGCGTGTGATAGCCCGTTGGAAAGGTATTTTAGAGAAATATGCATTATTTCATCAAACTCTGACTTCGTCTACAAATTGACTATGACAACCTAAGAAAACATTTTTAGGGCCCAAAACGGTCATAGAAGTACAAAAAGATGCACTGACATGAAAACTTCCAAAATAAGCCAGTTAGAATATGTGGGAAGCCACCATTCTCCACCTGGATGTTGTGTAGGGATTCAAGAAAACCTTGGAAGTGTAAAACCCACAAATATAGAGAAATTTCCCTATTACAGAGAAATGTGTTGAACTGAAAACTGTCAAGATGAGTAAGTTGGAATTTGGAACATGTGGGTAGCCACCAATATCCACCTGGATCAAATGTTGGTACAACATATTGTGTTTCATCAAGTTCAAAGTGAGACTACCACCATGTTTGGGCCACATCATATAGTTGGTATTTGGTGAGTTGCAGACGCTAAGCTTTAGTCATGACTAAACAAATTTTGAAATAGGTAGTGGCACAATAGATCCACGAGTCCAAAAGTTCCCCCTACATTTGGCCACCATATGTGGGTAGATAAATGCATGTGTCTAGTTGATAAATAAGAGTGGCAGCTTGAGTGTGTTTGCACATTTCTTTTGTGAAGGTGAGAACCAACACTTGCAATACATGGGCAAGATCTGATTCTACATCATCTGAAGAAGAGGCACAATGTGGAGGCATGTTGAAAATATATGAAATAAGATCCCTAAGGAGAATATATGGAGTAACGACATTAAATTATGCATGGTGTAACGACCCTTGATTATTAATTATAATTAATTTAATAATATAATCCTAAAAGATTAGCTAAACTGTATTTATTTATTAAAATAACATTGACTAATTATTTATTATTAATTAGTTATTCTTGATTATGATTAATTTAATTATTAATTAACTCATTAATTAATAAGGTAAATAAATAAAGGTGGATAATAAAATATATTATTAAATTAAGTTACGTTCCTAAAAATGGAAACATATTAAAGAATGGGATAAGATA